>CM029526.1:40591578-40822274 GCA_017140615.1 Eucalyptus cladocalyx | reverse complement strand
AAAGCAACAAAAAAAGGCCAGGGATATTAGCTTATTTAGTTTTAGATTACACTTTAAAAAGTTTAAAGAGACGACAGCTCGGAGTCGCGTAATTTCTGCAACGAAATGAAGTTATAATTATCAATCACGACAAGTATAGATAATTAAATAATCGTGTATTTAATATTCTAGTAAATCAACCATATGTGATATGGTCTTTTACTCATTTTCTATTTTTTTGGTAAATTATTAAACCGAAATTTGAAAAAACATAATTATAAACAACTTAATTACGTCATTGAAACTTGTATTATATCAATCCTAGTGGAGAATTTGAAAGTTGGTTGCACATAACATGTTTCTCATAGTTTTAAGAGAAATTTGTAACTATTTTGAGTATATGCAAAATTATCCGATTATTTTATGAGTTTTTGACATCCTTAGATTCTTTTAAAGAACTAACTTAACAGTAGGTTGTCAAATGGGTGGGTTGGATCGAAAATGGTTTGACCCATTTAACTCGTTTGACCAATTTTCATGCAATATAAATTTAATGACCTATACCCGACCCAACCCATATTATCGAAACACACTTATATTTAACTCAATTTAGATACTTAAATAAAAACTTCACACCAAATTTAAAAAGTAAATAAAATAAAAAATGTGAAAACCCTTTAAATTGAAATACTTTTGAAGAACTCTTGATAAGAAAAAGTTTGATGAGCTAATAATCGACATGAAAATAATATTTGCTTATAACAAATCTTCTTGAATGCGAGAATGCATAGCTTCTTAATTGTAATTGTTTTTAATTTTGGTTGATTTCTAGTTCACCAAGTTAAAAATTACATTATGATGTTTAGAATTTCTATTTATCAATCTAAACAACATCGAGCTTCGTCTAAAAGTACTTCTCCGGTATATATATGGATATCTATCTACCAAATATCATTAAAAAAAATCGAAGTTTTTATTATTTTAAAATTTTTTGTAATTATTATTATTTATTTTATTTTCTTCTTTTCTCTTTTCTTTCTTTTTCCTCCTCCTTCTTCTCCCTTATTACTTCATTGATGGTGATCGCCAAGCCGTAGTGGCAAGATTAAGGATTCGCCTGTCTAGGTGAGCCCGAGCTACCAAGCTTCGTTGTGGTGGTGAGCTTGAGGCTTAGCCGATCCAGGCGAGCCTGAGCTCCGTTGCGGCTGACAAGCTTGTGGCTCGCTAGATCCAAGTGAGCTTGAGCTTGGCCATGGTCGATGAGCTCGCAGCTCGCTTGATCCAGGAGAGCCCGAGCTCCATCGAGGTCGGTGAGTTCGCGGCTCGCCTGAGGCCGACGAGCTCGGGATTGACAACAAAGATGGCGGCGTGGCGTCGTGGCGCGAGGTAGGCGATGGCTGCAATCGGTTGGGATCGGAAATGAAAGGGGGTGCTCTACTCATCCAAAGATTTGCATCATGGAAGGAAGAGAGAATTGAGGCGAGCCTACGGAGCGGAGGAAGGCTATGGGTTCAAAGTGAGTTTCTTAATAACTCATTCAGACCCATTTCTTTTCTTACTTTACTTTCTAAGATTCATTTGTAACCCATATTTAACTTTCATTTGACCCATATATAACCCATTTAACTAAAAATGAGTCATAATATGAGTTTATGACCCATTTTGCCAGCTCTACTTAATAGTATAGGGCTTAACAAGTAAGGGTGAGTATGGTCTAAGTGGGCAATTCGATCTTAGAATCGGGAACCGCCCACGAGGACCGATTCGAAAATTGGAACGGGACCCGCCAGCGGTTCGGTTCCTAGGTAGGTCCATGAAATCGGTCTTCAATCTCTATAAAATTGTATTCATCAATTAATATCACGGTGAACCTAATTTCTATTTAGAGCATTAAAGCTTGTTTGACTTTATATTTGGGTTAAATTGCGAGCCATTTATTTTGATTGAGGATTGAAAATTATAAGGCGGAACAAATAAACAATACTCGTTAGCTAAAAACTTAATTTCTTTGAAGGTCATGGTGTCGTCCTCTTAAGATTTCTTGGCATCGAAAACGTGTGAAGAATTATATTTCATGTTAAAAGTCCTAACCTTCAGAAGTTAAAACATTAATTGCTTGACCCATCTTTTTTTCAATGTCAACTTCATTTAATAATGGGAATGGCTAAATGAGATCTAATTATACTCTTAAAACGAGCCATTGGCTCTTAATTTTGTATAATGACAATAAGGCGTTGCAACATTTATGGACATCTTCAATTTGTTCTTTTCTTCCTCTACATTTGTTTACTATTACACACCCAAGAGGCAAAATTAGTCAATAATGTCCAATCACTATAAATATACATATACATACATATATATTTGGTCAAAAACTACAAAATAATTAAGTATATATATATGTGTGTGTGTGTGTGTGTGAGAGAGCGCGCGCGCTCTAGTTCGGATGGGTGAGAGGGCGGTTCCATGCCTAGAATCAAATTGGACTAGTACTCACCGGTTTCACTAACTTGGAACTGGGAATTGGACTTGCCCCCATGGAAACAACCAGTTCGGTCCAGTTTTGGATGGTTCTATGGTTTCCGATTATTTTACACATCCCTATTAACAAGATCAAGTCTCAACCAAAAATGTCTAGTTCAAATTCTTTTTGTAAAAAACCTAAAAAAATTAAAGGCTATGGTTTTTAGGCACAAGCTTCTTTTACTTTTAGTTTTATTATACATAAATTTATATCATTACTTTGTAAATCATTAAGATTTGAAAGATATTTTGGATTCCTTTGCATTTATTACATTCATATAGAACTTGAACTCTCGTGTAATTTAGCTTCTTTTAACACTTCATTTGAATTAAATTTGATCATTTATTTCATATAAATGGTGTCCATGACTCTTCAAGCACTCAAGTCGTTCGTGTTCAGTGTTATAGTCTCTCTGTCTCATACATATAAGATAATTACTAGAGATACATAGATTTGTGCTCTTGAGACTAGGTAAGGAAAGTTTAATAATTCGACACTAAGTTTCGGGCTAACAAGATGAATGTGCTTGTTGAATTTACTTTGGGTTGAAATACCTTTTTTGTTGTTGTCATAATTGAGTTGAAATGCTTGCACATTGCCTAAATATCAAGTTTCAAGGATACTAATTAGTCACTTTTGAATTGTTTTTACAAATTATGGAATTTCCTTTTGACTAACACATTTGTCGTGCAAAAACTATGATACGTGTTCAACACAGCATGTTGAAATCTTGAGAAAATTGTTTAAAAAGTCCTAAATATTTTGCACTTTTTTTAGTTTAGTTACAAATATTTCAATTTTACCAATTGAGTCTTAATTTTTTTTTTACTTTTTGCAATTGAGTCTATCTAGCCATTTTGGTTAGAAATCGTTGACACAAATTAGGCGTCTACGTGGTATGATCGATCTTGATGGGGACAATTTTATTATTTCTTTTTCTTTTTCTTTTCCTTCTTTATTATTATTATTATTATTTTTTACCATGGCCAACGAGGTTGTCGGGCCCTTGCTAATCGAAAACCAGCAAGCATTGGGAAGAGCTACAAGGCGTCGGTGAGGCTGCTTTAGTGCGATTAAAGCTTTGTGTTGGGGTGTTTTGGAATCACTATTATTCAAAGAGAAACCTAGAGTCGTGGCTGAACTTACCACAACCACACCAGCGGCGCCCTTTTGTCGCACGTGTTTCTTTTTTCTTGTAGATTTCCACAGAATCCCTCGACGATCTTCCAACAAGACTAGCAAGCGACTGAAGTTTGCAGCCCCTTGCCAACAGTCAACAAGGGCCGCCCAATGGCCAACGAGGCCGGTGTCCATAATTAGAAAAAAAAAGAAAAAGAAAAAAGAGAAGAAAGGAAAATAATAATTAATAAAAAATTCAAAAAATATTATTTAAAATTTTTCATGTTGGCTAGCTAGTCTTAGCATAGAATAGTGATGTTAGTAAGCGATTTGTGGCGAAATTAGCCAAATAAACTTAATTGGCAAAATATGTAAATGTTTGCGACTTATTTGGTAAAATTGCAAAGTTAAAAACTGAATTGCAAAATTTACAATAGATTTAGCACTTTTTGAAAGATTTTCTCTTGAAATCTCTATTTTTAAAGATCAAAGTGGCTGAATGGCGAAGTTGTTGAACTTAATGTAATTTAAATATTTGCAAACTTGTGTTTTTCTATCACCCCAAAATTGATATATAAATTTTAAAATGAGAAAATTGATCAAAAAAGTCCTAAATATATAGCATTTCTATCATTTTAGTACTAAACATTTTCATCTTTTGTCAATTGAGTCCACCCGGTCAATTTTGTTTAGATGGATTCAATTGGCAAAAGATGAGAGATTTATGACTTAATTGGTAAAATTAAACGGTTTAAGACTTAGTTGGTAAAAGTGTAATAAGTTTAGGATTTTTAAGATAATTTTCCCTAATCATTCTATTAATTTATATGTAATAGTGTCTTGTTGTGTTAAGCCATGTCAGAATTTTAGAGATGTGTTCGTGTCATATCTAGATTTAACACAATAAGATAATGGCAGGATACAATTTTTAGCGACATCTCAAATTACTATAAAATGGTCGTGACAAGTGTTAAAAAAGTCATAAACATATTATATTGATGCCAATTTAGCCCCAAACGTTTTAATGGTGCTAATTTAGTTTTAAACCTCTTAACCTAATGTCAATTTAGTCTTTGTAGATAATTTTTGGCTTGATATTGCTTTGAAGTGGATGCTAATGATCTACGCGACACTACTGACGCTAACATAGACAATTATATATATATTAATAGTTTTAATTTTTTTTCTGATTTTTTTTTTCCTTCTTCATCCGTTTGTGGGTGACTAGCCACCATGATGATTAGCTGGTCTCACTAGGCAAGGCTTGAACAAGGTTCCCCTCACCAAATTTGTGTGAGGCTGGCCCTTGCCTAGGCCGATGCGTTGCTGGTGAAGGCAATGCTCGGCGAGGTCGCCTAGCTTGGGCAAATGTTGACCTTGCCAGATTTGGCTTGGGCGAGGCCAGCTTGGCCATGGCTACCATGATTGGTGGTCGGTCAACAACAAAAGGAAGAAGAAGGGGAAAAAAAGAAGAAAGGAAAAGAGAACAAAATTAAAAATTAGAAAAAATATTAAAAATTTGGGAAAATATTAAATTATTATTAAAAATTGTCAATGTTTATGTTGGAAGGCCCACATAAGCTAGTTGATGTTACGTCAACAATACTCGACCAAAATTAACCAGAAAGATTGAATTGACTCTATATTAAAGGTTCTTACCAAAAAAAAAAAAAGGTTAATGATTAAATAGACACCATTGTAAGGCTTATTAAAATTAAATCGATATCGATACAATAGGTTTGTGACTTTTTTGACACTTTTCCCTAAAATGGTCTTATTTAAAAAAAAAAAAAATTAGATGATCATGTACATCTCTCTCATCTCAAGAAGTTATTGATAGGTTCATGAATAGGCAAGCCAAGACTCATATTACTATAATACACCAAAGCATTGTGAGAAAAAAACAAAAATTAGTAAAAGTCATTGATACGGCTCTAGTGAGAGATTGTGGAAAAGGATTTGCTTAGATTTGACGCCATGTCCGACAGAGAAACTCTACCTCTATTTGGTGGAGAAGGTGACAAGAATGCTGATACCTAACCCATCTCATTCCGGGGCACGATATCTACAAAGAGGAGCCATGGAAGATGTTCGAACCATCTTCCGACAAATCCTTTTGCGTTTTCACGACACCAAAGAAGATCAAATCGAGGATTCAGTAGGCAACCAAGTTGGTGCTGGCCAAAATAAAGTGGAGATAAAAAGTTCACTAGACAATCAATTTGGTGCTGGCCGACTCTTTTTGTTCGAAACAAAGAGCAGTTTGAGCAAAAAGGATGGAAAAGCTGACCGTAATAGTTTGAATCATCAATTTGGGTCATTTAGCCTTGGTCCTGCCTTCTTCTATTGCTGTTCACCACGAGGCTGATAAACATGTAAGCACAATGCCTTTCACTGGTAACAATAACTCGTTCCCTATAGATGACTCGACTTGATCGACGCTTTGTACAATTGTTTACCAAGAGACTCAACAAGTAAATGGAAAGCCCTTCAAAAGCGATTATGGTGGACCTTTCCTCATAATGATTGCTAGCTTTTAATGGGGACACAACCTACCCCGAATCTGCTGGAATCACGCAAGCAAATCAGGATGGATCAAGCGGATGATCAGCATTGAAGAACATAGGTTGCTACTCCCTAATGATGACCTTTTCTTTCCAGCGAGATGGCCTTCACATTTCATGATTCAGATCCCGCGCATGCGTCTGTACTCCATACTCCAGGTCGACCAGAGCACCTTGTAATTGGTCAAGGAAGTTTCCTAATGCGAGGATTTTTTCCCTATATGCAAATATGATGTCAAAACTAATGTTCATTACTGATCCATCGGTTGCATATATCTTGAGGATCAATTTTATATGAGTTATAAATTATTCACTTTTGATGTAAAACCTCCGTTGCATATATATCTTGAGGATCAGTTTTATATGAGCTATAGATTATTCACTTTTGATGTAAAACCTCAAAGACAGTATTTTTCACTTTTCATGAAATGAACTATGAATCAGTGGTTTCTACCAAAAAAAAAAAAACTATGAATCAGTGGCCAAAATATTAAATAAAAGAAGTTGAAGGAATGCCGATCGTGTGCTCTGACAATAGTTGAATTCCATCTCCGAACTCTCGTGTAATTTAGCTTCTTTTTCACTTCATTTGAATTAAATTTGATTATTTATTTCATATAAATGTGTCCATGACTCTTAAAGCACTCGAGCCGGTTCCTGTTCAGTGTTATAGTCTCTCTGTCTAATACATTTAAGATAATTACTAGAGATACATAGATTTGTGCTCTTGAGACTAGGTGTAAGGGAAAGTTTAATAACTCGACACTAAGTTTCGGGCTAAGAAGACGAATGTGCTTGTTGAATTTACTTTGGGTTGAAATATATATTTTTTTTGGTCACAATTGAGTTGAAATGCTTGCACATTGCCTAAATATCAAGTTTCCAGGATACTCTTTAGTCGCTTTTGAATTGTTTTTACAGATTATGGAATTTCCTTTTGACTAACACATTTGTCGTGCAAAAACTATGATATGTGTTCGACACAAAGATATTGAAATCTTGAGAAAATTGTTTAAAAAGTCTTAAACCTTTTGCACTTTTTTTAGTTTAGTTACAAATATTTCAATTTTACCAATCGAGTCTTAAACTTTTTTACTTTTTGCAATTGAGTCTATTTGGCCAATTTTGATCAGAAATTGTTGACATAAACGCAAGGCATCCTACGCAGCATGATTGATAATTGATGTGGACAAATTTTAATACTTTTTTTTTTTCATTCTTTATAATTATTATTTTTGCATTGGGAAGAGCTACAAGGCGTCGGTGAGGCTGCTTTAGTGCGATTAAAGCTCGCTGTTGGGGTGTTTTGGAATCACTGTTATAATAACAGAGAAACCTAGAGCCGTGGCTGAACTTACCACAACCACACCAACGGCGCCCTTTTTGTCGCACGTGTTTTTTTCTTTCTTGTAGATTTCCTGAAATCCCTCGACGATCTTCCTACAAGACTAGCAAGCGACTAGGTTGCAGCCTTGCCAACGGTCAACAAGGGCCTTGCCCAATGGCCAACGAGGGCCTGGTGACCCTTGCTGTCCATAATTAAAAAAAAAAAAAAAAAAAAAGAAAAAAAAGAGAAGAAAGGAAAAAATAATAATTAATAAAAATTTCAAAAAATATTGTTAAAAATTGTTCATGTTGGCTGGCCGTGCCACGTAGGATGGGTGATGTCCACGTAAGCAATTTCTGGTAAAATTAGCCAAATAGATTTAATTGGCAAAATATGGAAATGTTTATGACTCATTTAGTAAAATTGCAAAGTTCAAAATTGAATTGCAAAAATTACAATAGATTTAACACTTTTTGAACGATTTTCTCTTGAAATCTCTATTTTTAAAGATAAAAATGGTGAAGTTGTTGAACTTAATGTAATTTAAATATGTGCAAACTTGTATTTTTTTAATCACCCCAAATTGATATATAAATTTAAAGATGAGAAAATTGACCAAAAAGTCCTAAATATATAGCATTTTTGTCATTTTAGTACTAAACATTTTCATCTTTTGTCAATTGAGTCAATTTGGTCAATTTTGTTCGGATGGATTCAATTGGCAAAAGATGAGAGGTTTATGACTTAATTGGTAAAATTAAACGGTTTAAGACTTAGTTGGTAAAAGTGTAATAAGTTTAGGATTTTTTAGATAATTTTCCCTAATCATTCTATTAATTTATATGTAATAGCGTCTTGTTGTGTTAAGCCATGTTAGAATTTTAGAGATGTGTTCGTGTTATATCTAGATTTAACACAATAAGATAATGGCAGGATATAATTTTGAAGAGACAGCTCGAATTACTATAAAATGGTCGGGACAAGTGTCAAAAAAGTCAAAAACATATTGTATTGATGCTAATTTAGCCCCAAACGTTTTAATGGTGCTAATTTAGTTTTAAACCTTTTAACCTAATGTCAATTTAGTCTTTGTAGATAATTTTGGCTTGATATTGCTGAAGTGGATGCTAGCCGATCTATGCGACACTACTAACGCTAACATAGACAATTATATATATTAATAGTTTTTAATTTTTTCTGATTTTTTTTTCCTTCTTCATTCTTTTGTGGGTGACTGGCCACTGTGATGGTTAGGGTTGGTCTTCACTTGCGTGAGGCTCGACCAAGGTTCCCTCACCAAATTTGGTGAGGCTAGCCCTTGCCTAGGCTAGGGCGTTGCTCAAGTGAAGGCGATGCTCGGCGAGGTCGCCCTAGCCTAGGCAAACGTTGACCTTGCCAGATTTGGCTTGGGCGAGGCCAGCTCAGCCATGGCTACCATGGTTGGTGGTCGGTCAACAACAAAAGGAAGAAGAAGGAAAAAAAGAAAGAAAGAAAAAGAGAAAATAAAAAATAAAAAAAATTCGGGAAAATATTCAATTATTATTAAAAATTGTCAATGTTTATGTTGGAAGGGCCACATAGGCTAGTTGATGTTCGAGTCAACAATACTCGACCAAAATTAACCAGAAAGATTGAATTGACCTTATATCAAAAGGTTAATGATTAAATCGACACCATTGTAAGGTTTATTAAAACTAAATCGATCGATACAATAGGTTTGTGACTTTTTTGACACTTTTCCCTAAAATGGTCTTATTTAAAAAAGATTTAGATGATCATGTACATCTCTTTCATCTCAAGAAGTTATAGATAGATTCATGAATAGGGCAAGCCAAGACTCATATTAGTATAATACACCAGAGCATTGTGAAAAAAAAACAAAAATTAGTAAAAGTCATTGATTTGGCTCTAGTGAGAGATTGTGGAGAAGGATTTGCTTAGATTTGACGCCATGTCCGACAGAGGAACTCTACCTCTATTTGGTGGAGAAGGTGACAAGAATGCTGGTACCTAACCCATCTCATTCCGGGGCACGGTATCTACAAAGAGGAGCCATGGAAGATGTTCGAACCATCTTCCGACAAATCCTTTTGCGTTTTCACGACACCAAAGAAGATCAAATCGAGGATCCAGTAGGCAACCAAGTTGGTACTGGCCAAAATAAAGTGGAGATAAAAAGTTCACAAGACAACCCATTTGGTGCTGGCCGACTCTTTTTGTTCGAAACGAAGAGCAGTTTGAGCAAAAAGGATGGAAAAGCTGCCCGTAATAGTTGGAATCATCAGTTTGGGTCATTTAGCCTCGGTCCCGCCTTCTTCTATTGCTGTTCACCACGAGACTGATGAACATGTAAGCACAATGCCTTTCATTGGTAACAATAACTCGTCCCCATTGGATGACTCGACCTCATCGACGCCTTGTACAATTGTTTACCAGGAGACTCGACAAGTAAAAGGGAAGCCCTTCAAAAGCAATTATGGTGGACCTTTTCTCATAATGATTGTTAGCTTCTAAAGGGGACACAACCTACCCCGAGTCTGCTGGAATCACGCAAGCAAATCAGGATGGCGATTTCCAAGATTGGATCAAGGGGATGATCAGCATTGAAGAAGATAGGTTGCTACTCCCTAATGATGACCTTTTCTTTCCAGCGAGATGGCCTTCACATTTCACGATTCAGATCCCGCGCATGCGTCTATACTCCATTCTCCAAGTCGACCAGAGCACCTTGTAATTGGTCGAGGAAGTTTCCTAATGCGAGGATTTTTTCCCTATCTGCAAATATGATTTCAAAACTAATGTTCATTTGATCCTTGTGAATAGTTGACCATTGTACATATCCTCATTATTGATCCATGGTTGCATATATCTTGAGGATCAGTTTTATATGAGTTATGAATTATTCACTTTTAATGTAAAACCTCCAAGACGGTATTTTTCACTTTTTATGAAATGAATTATGAATCAGTGGTCACTTACCCGTGAGCAGCGTAGTTAATTGAGATCTCTCATCTAGCAAAGGAGGTCAAGAGTTCAAAACCTTGCGTTGTTAGCGATTAAAGCGGGGGCCATGGCAGTGGGTTGCTGCGTAGTTTCCCCCGAGGTATAGTTGCTGTTGGGCCTCCACCATGAAGGCCCGTGAGACTCCAAATCGGCATAAGCCGACAAGGTCAGACTCCGACGGATCCTCAGTCACCAAAAAAAAAAGAAGAAACTATGAATCTGTGGCCAAAAAATTGAATGAAAGAAATTGAAGGAATGCCGATAGTGTGCTCTCACAATAGTTGAATTCCCATCTCCGAACTCCCCCGGATAAAAGAGAAAACTAATTCATCAAGTGGCTTTTCTCCCATAAAGCATAGGACCCCTAATTCTACGGTGCCGATAGTGTTCTCTGACAATGAGTTAACAGATGCATGTGGTCTCAGTCAGTGCATTTATTTGCGAATTAATTCAGAGGGGAGATACTCGTACCCCGTGTTTTTCTTAAAATTACCTTTCGTTTTTCGCAATGTCTTGACAATTGGAAAAAAAGAAGAAGAGCATTTCCCATACTGAATAAAAGACCATAGTATGGATTTTATTCCAAAATATCACATTCTTCCATTGTCTCAAATCTTTGAAATTCCAAACACGACATGAATATTCAAGTGGTTCGACAACATGCTCAAATTCTCCGCTAAGGTTAGATATAATAATGATGTAATTGAGTTATCTCATAATTATGGTGTTTCAAATTTCGATTTAGTTGATCTATTGTGTCAATTTTTTGAAACTCAAACACGACAAACTTATCCAACTCGTTCGAAAACAAACATGCTAGAATTGAGATGTAAACTCCTTTTAGTATGGACATATAAAAATATCTATATCTATATATATATATTAACATCTCAAATTATATCTAAATTTATTGTGTTGATATGACTAAGATGTTAATAAACATATCGTGAACGGATTAAAAGGGTGAAACTCATGAGTAATACGTTCATTATACGTATATAAACCGGTTGAGCCACTTACAATTTAAACAAAATTAAGCTCAATCCAAGTACTGTTAACTGTATGTATTTTACAAAAGTATCTAAAATTGCCATCCTTACAAACGATCCATACAAGCATTGTTAATTTTGGTCAGAGTATTATATGATATACGTACTGCTTACACGGACGATTATAATAGCCACAGGCCTTTTTCTATAAACATCATCTCCTAAAAACAGAAAGAAAAAGAATAAGAACAAAAAGGAAAATATTTTAAAAAAACAGGAAAGGGCGCAATTTTTTTTTTTTTTAAAAGAACACTTTTGCCCGACTAGATGCTCCAGATCCTTTTCAAGGATAGGATCCGATAACCCGGGGACTTGGACCGGTCACGTTCGGGCAGACCCATTTTCTCCAACTCCTTATATCTCTCCTCCATCGCCGGCGGCGGCTCTTCCACCGTTATTTCCTGTAACTCAGCTGCCTTCCTCGACGGTGGCGGCGAAGAACAAGAACCACAACATGAGGACGACGGCGAAGGTGGTAGAGACAAAGACGAACTTATACTCGTCTCATTCTCGGAAACCTCAATCAACCAAGCCACCCCCTGTGCCGACGCAGCGCCGCCGACGTCCTCCGGTGGAACCCCCTCCGTAGCTGCATGAAAGTCCGCCTGAACCGGAGCTCTGCAGAGCGGGCAGCTTGAGTGGGACTCGAACCACGTGTCGATGCAGTCTGCGTGGAAGACGTGCTCGCACTTGGGCAAACGACGGCCCGTCTCGCCGTCCTCGAAGTCCGACAGGCAAACGGCGCACTCGATGAACTGTCCAACTTTGGCGTTCCTGGAGCTCACATAAGTGAAGACGGGGAGGGACTTGAGGACGGACACGTCGAGGCCACCACCGCCACCGCCACCGCCGGAGGATGGTTCAGTGCCCGGCGGAGTGGAGTTGCGGTTGAGGCGGCGGTGGCGGCTGCGGCGGCGGCGGCTGCGGTTGAACCAGCGGGCATAGCTGTGGAGGCCGAGGATGGCGAAGACGGCAACGAAGAGGACGACGACGGTGCAGAGCATTATCTTGCCGTTGAGGGCGTAGCGGCCGGCGCGAGCGGCGGCGGCAGAGGCGCTCGCCATTGGAGCGGTGGAGCCGTCGGAGTTGTCCATAAGAGAGAGAGAGAGAGAGAGAGAGAGAGAGAGAGAGGTGAAGGTGGAGAATTGTGAAGGGAGGGTTTAATGGAGGAGGGAGGGAGGGAGGGAAGGAGGGAAAAAGGAGAGGAAGGTTCCTTCCCGTGGGCTGCAGTTGTATACTGTTCGATCCTTCAGGCTTGTACAAGTGGCGCGCTCTTTTTTAGGTATTGCTAGCTTCCTTCCCCTTGCAGTCAATCTCAATCGTCCTCTTTTGACCACAAGTACTGGTCAGTTTTTATTTAAGGAAAGGTAATAATCGATTTATATGTACCGCCTTTTGACCGCTCGGACCCTCAGCAGTTCGCAAACAATCTGAGGGCTTCAAACGGATGATCTCCTGGGTGTCTGATTTGTCGACGCTGTCATGCGTGACATCGATCAATCGAAGTCGACCATATAAGAATTGCCTTTGATTTGCTAATATCAATACCAATAAATGGATTTATGCTTAGAACTAGAGAAAACAGTCATGACAGGTATGCTATTCCACAATAGACGAATCGCTTTGTTCAAGCTTTTAAGGACCTACCTTTTAGCCATGAACTATTTGGAAATTTAGTTCATAGCATAAAAACGGTCAATAATGTAAAGATAGTAACATCTCTAATTTAGTAAAATTACATTTCTAATAGGATCCTACTAAGTTGGAGAAGAAGAAATGTTTAGAAAACGTGGAGGGAATTGACTTATACTTATAACATCGAGAGCAATAACGTGCAAAAAAGAAAGTTGGACACTCTTGTGTATTATGGAGTAATCGATTTTGAAATTCTAAGTATATTTTCTATATTCTTTAACGTCACTTATAAAAATGGATGAATGAAAAATATTATTGTCATTTACAAACATATCAAATATAAATTATTGCCAATAATAATAATAAATTTCATCAACTAATTATTCGTAAGCTGATCGTATTTAGAAAAGTAGTGTTGATGATGACATTATTTGCGCTGGATGTACTTATGTATAAGATAGAAATAGGACCGTGTCGCCAAAATGCGAATTGAGAAAGAGCTAATGTGAGAATCAACGCTTCCTGGACGTCTGTCACTCGAATATCGTAAGGCGACAGGAGAAACACACCGGCCTCGGGCACAGGCGTTGACGGAGACGGTCACAAAACCATGGGAAGCTGGGCCTGCTGTGTTTCATTTCTTGTTTTGTCAAACATGGCTCGGACTCTCAGAGCACATTTTCCATTTAATTAACTCTTTGCACGTTGCCCCCCTCCCTTATTATCAAACTTTAGATTCAGCCATGTTTGAATGCCATTTCAACAGTTCCTCCCAAAATGTCGATAGCACCTTAGGATTCACTTCTCTTGCCAGCAACAAATATGTTTTCTAACCTTCCATATGGGATAGGAAATATCAAAATCTTATCCATTAACAAATGTTTCAAAGCACTTGTTAAGCATATCGAATGAGGAATATTTCACTTTTCAAAGCATCTGGCTATATGCATAGCATGAGATGATACATCGAAAATTATGATAATTTTCTAATTAACTATTTAATTTTCTTACCAGGCATGATTGATAAGTGTCTCAAAAGTGTGGCTAGATAAGCAAGGTATCATGACTCGTGCACTAGGCTTTAAACCGATAGGAGCTACTGATGGGCTATCTTGAATGAGTTGGGCAATTGTATCCAATTAAAAAGAATTATTATTTCTCATAAAGATCAAACTAAGCAAAGGGAAAAGATGCTAAAAGTGTTATAACTTTTGTAAAGAGTCGATTTTAGTGTCAAGGTTTTTCACTGATTACTTTAATCCCACGTAAAAGAAAAAAATGATCACTTAAATACATTATACAAGAAATTCTACGTAACTTTTTTCAATAAGATTTTAATTCAAATTTATTCTCTTGTTTGCTATTCGCTTGATCGCATAGGATTCTGGCAAGAACTAGCACAAAGAGGAACGGCCTCATCGCCATCGGAGTTTCAAGCTTGAAGTTCGTTTTTAGTAAGGAATCAGTCGATTGGGTTTTGCTTTTCTCATCTGCTAAGTGAAACCGGCGATGTTAGCAAGGTGAGCTAGAGAGAGACAGAGAACTTTGGATAGAGATGCTGGAGGGAGAGTTTTTGTCTTGTCTGCATGTGCTAGAGCTTGGGAAGAAGACAGAGAAGATGCCTTTTGCAGAAGAGCTTGCTTGCTCGTTTGTATCTTCTCTGCTCCTCCGCAGTAGATTCAGCCATGTTTGAACGAGACGAACTTGAGCCGCATGTGCTTGTTCTCTTCTCCATTGCAAGATTCATATCTTACTTTTGCCCCGAAGCGCCTCGTTTTGAATTGGGTTTGAAGATGAGAAAATTGAGCCGATTTGTCCCCAGTTATGTTAGATTTAGGGCAAACATGCAGAGCGACATCATTTTTGGGCATTTATGCTGAATTTTTGCCCCCATCAGAGTTTCCAATAAGTCATATTGGTCGGGAAAAATGTCAACATATTGCTACATTGGATTTCCGCCATTCTAAATTGGCCATGATATTTAAGTAATAGTCCTTTTCTTTTATTATCAAAGTGGTATTGAAAAGATCTGTTGGGAAGTTTTGTCAGTTAATGCTTTTAATGTCATTTTCTATCCCACCACAGCAACCTAAGCGAGTCTGCTAGGTGACGCATAAGTGAGTGAGCAATACGCAACAAAAGAGAAAGTTGAGCTAATTGCGGAACAAATCATCAAGATTATTCTCTTTTCTCAGCTCCTACTACAAAAGGCAATTATTATCTTTCTTTTGAAGCATCATAAGAGGCGTTAAGTGAGGCTTTGGGGATTGACTGGTGAGGGAGAAAAAGGTGACGAGGTGAGGTGAAGTTGATGCAGAAAGAAATCGCGACCCCGACCTTTTCTTGTGCCTGGATTTATCCAAACGTCCGAGAGGTGAATGGCGATTATTTGCCATCAAATAAAGTGACCGACTATTACATTATCCATAGAAATAGATATATTGTCTCAAGCAAATCGATTCATCTCAGTTCAGTTCAATAGTTAATTGCAATGACCAAAATGCAAGCACAATACATCTTCGATTCTTACCCATAAAATACAAAGTCCATTATATTTGAGCCGTTCGATTGAACTCTGGAGTTTTGTCTCATCTGAATTTATCGTATTGGCAAGTGTATTATAAGTATTTTATATTTGATTTGAGACCAAACCGTGGGATTGATAAAAAAGAATCATAGATTCGCATCAAGCACTTATCAAAGAATGATAGATTCTGCATCGAGCACTTCAAGCTCATCAAGCCAAAGGGAGAGATGATGGATGATGAGAATTTTAGGGGAGACAGACTTTAGAGAGCATATGGGACCAAAGAATATCTCTCAAAAGGAGTGCTTAATGCTTGGACATCCTAATCAATGTGCGCTCCCATATTCTCTCCAATCCAAAGCCCACACACACTTATATTATATATATCTTAATGAAATGGATAAAGGGAAAAAGTATAAAAGAGTAGAAAATATTTCTCCATGCTCCCCTCGTCCCACCAAGACGATGCTTACCAAAATTTTCCAACTTTCTATGTGATTTGCTTCGATCCTTTTCCCTTTCTTGAGCTTTGGGACGAAACTCTTTTTATCTGGGGGCTTGAGAAAGGGACTTGAGGATCGAGTAAAGTCACTTTTAATGCCTCTTTCTTAGGTTATTTCAGAAAGGACCACGAAAAACCATAATTAGGGGCTATCTTATGGTCCCGAAGGGTACCGCGCCCTTATATTTTTTCACCGTCAGATGAAAATATAGCATGCGGGAGCGGATCCAATAATCTCATTTTTCACTCCAACGGTGAAAAATTCAAGAACGAAGGCGTCCGTTGGAGACCCCGGACTGCCCCATATTTAGTACGCTGTCTAGCACTAGCATGACCAAAAGCGGAGAAGCATAAATCGAGGCAAAGAATTAAAACTATGGGTGCCCCACGATTTTCTGAACTATTTTGTCTTGTTTTGGACCGAAACTGCGGGCGAAGCAGTTCGAAATTACACGGTATGATCTTTGATTAATCACTGTAGTTTTTGGAGAGCACTGCTACGATCTTGGTCCACTAAAAGGAAATATCCCTCAACCTTCATGATAACTCCTATGAGATGTGTCCTAGTCCTCGCCGTCTTCATCGAATATAACGTTGGAGCTTTAATTAATTATATGTTTGGATGGACTCCAATTAGAAGTTTCTAGGAGAAATAACCAAGAGGTTTCTTTCTTCTTCCTTTTTAGCCAATTAGATAGAGTAAGAATCTCATATTATCTTTAACGAATGTAGTATGGGTGATCAAATAATAATTGGATAATAAATAATTGAATAATACGCTCATCTTATGTGATTCTATCCTATTCGATAAAAAGGTTAGAATGGCCAAATGAGGCCCTTTAGATTAAACTGAGTGTGATTGAAACTAACATCTCACACTTTGTGTAAATAAAATAAGTGTCGACAAATTACAATATATTAAATCAACGGTTGGAGATGTCTTTAGTTGTTCATCTTATTTTATAAGGTAGAGATTTTTTTTAATTAAAGGAGAGCTTGAAGCATTATTTGGATGGACTCGAACGGAATTTCTAACTGACATAACCAGGAGGCTTCCTTTTTTTTTTCAAGTCAATTAGATAGAGTAAGAACCTACGTTATCTGAACGAACATAGTATGGTGGACCCAATAACAATTCAATAATAAGAAATCGTATAATATGCATACCTTATTCGATCCTATCCTATCCGATACAAGGGTTTGAATGACCAAATGCGGCCTTTGAGGTTTGGCTGAGTGTGATTAAAAATAAAATCTCATACTCTGTGTAAATACCATAAGTGTTCATAACATTACGATATATTCAATCAACATGTTGGAGTTGTCTATAGTTGTTTATCTTTATTTATAAGATGGATTTTTATTTAAAAAAAAAACTAAAGGAGAGCATGAAGCTTTGGGCTCATCATCTGCCTACACCACAAGTTGTCGCCAAAGCCCAGCCTGAGTTCCGCTCCTTCGGTCATTATGCTCCATCTTATGCCACTTGAACTCAATGAGTAGATATATGTAGAACATCCAAAGAACAACTTGATAAACGAAATTGGTCATGATAAGACAATTTATGTGCATACCCATGCTGTCGTGTGAAGTTCAATTTGAACACTTCATGGTTTGTTGACATGTGATTCGCTTGATAATTGACCATGAGCTTTCCAAATTGTTGCCTAATTTTGTAGGAAATATTGTTAAACACGCATGGTCGATACTATAATGAGAAATCAAGTAATTTTCGATCATGAGTTATGTTCCCTTTTTTGATATATTCTCAAGGAAATTAATCAAAAAATTATTGTATCAAAAGCATGGAATGTCGATATATTCGGATATATTATAAAAAAATTAGAAGAAGTAAAGAATCGATGGCTGGAACTTTTTTTCATCTATTCTGTGTATGGTATTGTTTAAGAATGTATAAAGACGGAATTGGACTGGGCATTCGTTATGAAGTTGAACGCCTATGTTCTTTGTATTTTTCTAATCAAGTCTTTCTAATTATATAAAATGTCTAATTAGGTCCCTTCGACTCATACTTCGGCTAATCCAGTACGTGTGACCATCGGAACAACCGACTTCATTCTTCTCTCCTTTTATTCCTAATTTTTGAATAGATATTTGTTCTTAGTTACTGAGAGTATTTATATATATATATATAATAATAATAATAAAAATAAAAATAAAAATAAAAATAAAAATAAAAATAAAAATAATGTCAAATATTTCGTTTCTCCATAAAATTAATGTCATTAATTTATTATGACGTTGTGCGGAGAATGTAAAAAATGAGCACACGCACGCAAATTGCGTGTGCATGATAATTTATTTTCATTAAATGATCTCCAAATCTTTTTTATCAACTAAAGTTCATGTTTTCTTACTTAGGCAAATTTACTAATTTAGTCCTAAACCTATTATATAGTTGTTAATTCAGTATTCTACTATCTAGTTTTGCTAATATAGTCCTAAACTTTTGCGCAAAATTTCAATGTAATCATTTCAGTTAATTGTCCTCATAAATCATTGACGTGGCCGTCTACCTAGGACTGAAATGCTTGAAATGATAATTTTTAGGAATCAAGTACATAATTATGACGAGTTCTATCATATTGTAGCTGTCTTTTACCTTGTTTCTTTCAAGATATAGGTATATTTTTTAAATTCATATGTGTATCGGGAATCGAATTTTCAAAAGACCGTATCATGAATCAAGAATTGAATTGAACTTTATCATTCGATCAAGTCCCTAAATTCAATATTTTGTGTCATAGACATCCATGTCGACACCCATGGTTGGGTTGGTAACTAAGATATAAGGATGAAATGGACGACCCTTGTTGGCTATTTTTCCATCTTCTTCAATCGAATGTTTATCGCATTATATGATTGGATAGATCAAATGATCATAGGATACCCATTCTACTCCGGTCTATCTTTTGCCAAGAATGACATAAATAGTTTACACCCTATTCGAGAGTTGAGTGGCAGGATGTGGTCAAAGAACCGTAGATTTAGCATCAAACATTTCAAAGTACATCACGCTGAGAGAGAGATGATGGATGGTGAGAATGTTAGGAGACAACATGATAGAGCATACGGGACCATAAAATATCCCCCAATAGGATTGCTAGGACCAGTGCTCAATGATTGTGCATCAAAATCCAAGTAGGCTCCCATATTCTCTCCTATCCAAAATATACATTTCTGTTATAATTTATTTCGAGGTCAGTTTGTTCCACGAAAAAAGTATTAATTTAAAAAATATTTATCGTAAAATGTGTTTTATATTGTGTAAAAAATTAGTCAACATAAGTTTTTCACATCATTAACAAAAATACTGAGGCATAAATATGTAAATGATAGAGAATTTTATTGTTGACTAATTTTTTTATACATAATATAAACAATTACTTTTAAAAATATATTTCTTCTTATGTAACAAATGCATCCTTCTCCGTTCCTTTTCCTTTCTCTAATTTGGGACAAAAGACCTTTTTTTTTTCAGTTTTGGGGGCCGCGGGGGGGGGAGGTGAAAGTGACATGGGATCGGGTAACGTCACTTTCGATGCCACCTTAGCGGATTATTTCGGATAGGATTACGAAAGAACCATAATGGGGAAGATTCTATGGTCTCCGAAAAGTACCTGCACTGTACGAGAGCAAATCAACCGATCCTGTAATTCTTCGTTAACCATTGTAATTGGGCTCCATACCCACCACGACATCGTCCCTGTCCTCACGCAACGGCGACTCCCACGCATGTGTGCATGTCCCCGTGGTGATCCAGCAGGTTGAATGAACATTTCTCATGTCTAGGCCAATCATTTTTCCCAAATCTCAAAAATATATTTAAGTTCTCATGTATAATCCAGGTTTATCATATTCACACTGAACCTTGATCGGTTAGTATATCACATCCTTTTTATGTTCGCTCATTCATTAAATGATAACATGACATTAGAGATCCTATAACTTGCTTTTCCTATTGGATCCTAATTTATTGGGGAAAAAGGTTTGGATAACCAAATGTGGCCTTGGAGATCATTTTGAGTGTGGTTGAAACTAAGGTTGTATAATCAATTTGGTTCTATCCGGAAACCAAACTGATCACCCACGGAAACAGCTTTGGTTTCTGGTTCCAATAGAAACAAGACCAATTCCAATTTTTCGGAACTTGTGCGGGTAGGTTTTAGGTTTTGGTGTTGAACTCATTCACTCGGGAACTTGTTAGAACCAATTTAATAAAGTTGGAAGAAGATGATCTATTTTTCTTAAACGAGCTTAATTTCCATATTTGTTTTCTATATATTTTTTTTTGGTGACCCGGGAATCGCCATACAGCCGGCAGCCAGCGGTGTAAACCTGAGGCGACCCGCAGGGACCCACCTCCCACAAGTTGTAGGTGAGTCGCACAATGGGGGTGAGAAGTCCCCTTCCCTGCCGATTGAGGGGCGAGGCACGAACTATCTCATCCACCGCTGGTGGGTTCCATATTTGTTTTCTATTTCTGTTTGTTTTGTATTGATATTTTACCTTGAGCCATTTTTGTTACTCACATTATTTTACTATAACCGTTATTTATCGTGTTTTTTTTTTTTAATGAAGCAAAAAAAGGGTAAACCTTAGAACTGGATCGGAAAAAATATAGGTTTAAGGTTGGTTCCAAGATAAATAGATAGGTTCCAAGTTCCAAAAACGGAGAGCCAATTGTAAGACGGTAAGTTACAAATTTCAAGTTTGGAACCTATCCACTCTAGAGCGATCGCCCATAGTTGAAACTAAAATCTCACATTTAGTTGTAAATACCATAAGTGTCGATAATGTTACTATATATTAAGCCAACATTTTGGAGTTGTCTATGATTGTTTAACTTATCTTATAGGGCAAAAACTACCCCCCCAAACAAAAAACTTAAACTATGCCCACTGTAATATATTTATCCTAAATTTATTTCTATGACATGAAAAATCTCAAACCTGCACGTGTGTAACACGTTTACCTCCATCAAAGTTCTGTCAATTAGAACTATTAATAATCTACCTACATTGACACTAGAAAGTAAATAGTGTTGTCATGGCATCCATGAACGTTGTTGTTTTGGCTAAAAAAATCATCCAAACTTTTTTTGACAGAGGGTAAATGTATCGTATAAGTTTAAGGTTTTTTTATGTCACAAGAAAAGAGTTTAGAGTAAATATATCATAATGGGTATAGTTTGGAGAATAATTGACATGGTGGAGATCTTATAATGAGAAAAGCGAGCGTGAGGCATTGGGCTCAATCATTTGCCAGCACCACGGGCCATCGCTAAAGCCCAGCCCCTCATAGACGAGTGAGCTCCAGCCCAAGTGCCGCTCGTGATTCTGTCATCCAACAAGAGTCCACCAAATTATATGTATATGTAACGAATGTGGTCGGAATAGGGAAAAGAGTGATTTGGCCTCTTCGATAGATTTTTCAATCTCTCTCTCTCTCTCTCTCTCTCTCTCTCTCTCTAGTTCATAGTTCATTCTATTATTATTCCTACTTTTTACCTAACCAAATGCTACGAGTTGAAAAATATATTAAAACAAAATGTATATGTATTACATGAGACGGATTATGCTAACAAGGTTGTCAAGAATCTTCTTGAATACTTTCGATAGTTATGTTTCAAGTTTCCCTTTTTGCTTAATACATTTTATTGCTACTCTTTTTTATTTTTATTATTATTATCAAATTTACATGTGGAGATATATTAAAAAAAATTAAGACATCTGTATGGTATGACCATGAAATGTGCGGCAATGGTGAAATGTGCGGCAGCAATGCTTAGATATTATCATTTATTGAGACATTAAAATGAGGAAGGGAGTAGTTATCGTCCAAATAAAATGCTATATTATTTTGCCTCATTGGCCACTCTTTTCATATGGAAAAGGGCATGTGGGGGGTTCAAGTCCTCATTTTCTTAGGGGTTGGGGTGGGGACAATTTAACATCAAGTATTGATTTCGAAGACAACATCATGTCAACATCCAAATTGTTTCATTGCTTCATCTTCTTTCCTACCTCACAAATCTTGTTCAATAGAGAGTGGAAAAAAAGAAGAAAGAAAGTAGGAAAGCATAAAAACAAAAAATGGAGGAGATCGAGCATGTAGCGATTTGCACAAATGGTATAAACAATGCACATAGCATCCTTCAGCGATAGCCCCGACGCGGTCCTCTTCATATGCGGCTTCCCGAAGCTTTGGTACTTGTGGCATGGCACCACCGGATGGGCTATTGCTAGTAAAAATGATAATGGGCATTGAGCAAAAATTACATATTGCTAGTTCAATCTTTTCCTTCTTGGCATAGCAATCAAAGTGATATCTTAAATCTATTTAGATTGCTGATAGACTCCTTTATGAATGCAAAAACTGGAACTTGTTAACACTGTGGACTAGAGCGCGAATCAAAGTGCCGATGAAGTTTATAGCGGGGGATGTGGACCTCACCTATCACATCCTCAGTGTGACGGAGTATATCCACCGTGATGGGTTCACGTAGGCGGTGCCCGACTTGGAAGAGGTGATGGTGATGGAAGGAGTGGCTCATTTCCTCTAGCAGGAGAAGCTTGAGGAGGTCACTTCTCACATGCACAACTTCATCAATAAGTTCTCATCCCCGTGATCACTAGTGGCCTCTTAACGTGGTCCCTCACGGTGGTTGCGGTCATTATTACCTATCGTGAATACTCACTATGTATAGTAAATGGGCGGGAGAATAATAAATAGATTGGTTAATTTAATCCATTCATTGACCATACCATAATTATAAAACTATAACTGATTAGAGGTGAAAATTAAAATAGAAACCGGAAAATCATTTTAAGAGCTTTTGTTTATGATCTTTATGTTGTTGTTGTTGTTTTCTTTTTTTTGTGTGCGGAGAGATGTGGCTGGCACTGATTAAGTAAGAAAACTATTTTTTAGTCCTGCATGGGGGATGGACTTCATTTCATAATTGCTCAAGAAAAAGAAGACGCCACAAAAAGAAGCACGTTTATAAGGAACATACTTTCTAGTCTCCAAATATGAAACTTCATTCGAATTATGATGATTCGTTTGTAATGCTTTTTTTGCTACGCAAGTGAAGATTAGATTTATAATCTCACTTAAACTTTAATACAATAAACAAGCCCAGTAACACTTGGCTAAAAAAAAAAAAGCGAAATGGACAAAAGAATAGCAAAATGTCAATAGGAGTCGCTTTTTCGATTTGCAAAGAGCCCTGGCGACCAAATTTGGTTGATGCTTGTGTGCATACAATCTGCAAAAGTAACCAGGGAGAAATTTGTCATAGCCAATTATTTGTTCTGAAGCTTCTATTGTGTCTGCACTAACTGAAGTATTTCAATGAGCACTATCTTTTAAGACAAAAAAAAAAAAAAAAAAAAACAAGAAAAAAAAATGTTCTTAGCACTACATAACAGAGAGAATAATTTTCAACAAATTCTATCAAATTTACTTCCCATTAGAATAATTTTCATTAGTCTTCAAGGTCCTCTCTCTCTCTCTCTCTCTCAATAATTTTCATTAATCGGGATTTGCGAGAATGAAGAGTCCCCTGTCAAATTATTATTGGGGAAAAATCGATACAGTGAACAATCCATACTCGAACAAGTAAACGAAGGGCGGACCTTTCCTTCTTCGTATAGTGCTCTATTACACAGCTCAAAATTTAAAGAACGATAACTTCTTATTTGATTATTTTACCTCATTATCACGTAGAAGTTAATTTAATATACACAAGATAGATAAATAAAAGGGTACAGTGATTATCCATACGAAGAGCAAAGTAATATTATCTAAAGATTAAATAAATAGTAGAAAAATGCACCTCATTCATTTTCTTCAGAAGCTTTTGATCCTTGCACGACAGGAAGATTCCTCTCGTGGAGTAGTAATTACTTGTTAAACTCCATAGAAATAATCGATCAATCCTAAAGTGCACCTCGAGAGTCACTACAAAAAGAAGGCTGGAATGAATTGATACTAGTTCATTCACATTCTAGAGAAATTAGTTAATTGCACCCCGAGAATCACCAGATATTAATTAATTAGTTAATTGCACATCATTAATGATGTCGATACATTAAATATATGTATAAGGTTAAAATTATAGATTGGACATTTGACTCGATTAATTGGTCTAAATTATTTTGAGCTTTTTTTTTTTTTTTTTTTCCTGTATTATAGATTACGGATTTATGATCTGTTAATTACTTTTTCTATTATTCATTTAGGTATTTTTACCTTAAAAAGTCGATTTAGGCCCCGTTTCCAGCCATGTCTGGCGTGAAAACAGCATCCCCTTCTTGGAAAGTACAAAACTGAAACATCTTTCTTCACCGAAATTATCATGACCCAACTAAAATATCTTACTTTTGGCAAAATAGTATAAATAAAAATAATATCTTTTACACGGAGTAAAAATCATCATTCTTGTCTCCTCCTGAAGGGGTTCGATCTCAAAAAATCTTTATATCCTGCTTTGGTTCCGTGTTTTCTTTTTTACAATCACACGTCATATGTGAGGAACATTTATATTGGAGACATAGACACATGCATGTCATTTGTATAACGAGTTTGACCTTATTCATATCCAACCTCATTAGAATCATCAAGTTTTTTAAGAGATAAACTTACATTTCGATAACCTATCATATACAGTAATTAAAATATGAAAAAAAAGTTGGGAAGTTCACATGATTTTGTCTCCATGCCCCTTGGCATCAAGAATAATCGCAGGTCGCATCCGATGCTATACCAACCCTGATTAAAATAATAAATAGTGCACAGACTTCGGCCAAAAAGAAGAAATAATGGACTTTCCGAAGGTAAGGAAAAGGTATAGTATAGCGGTATTTCTTTCATATTTTATTTTCCCCTGACCAAGAAAATTATGACTTTGATTAGCTTACTCTATTTATTGCGATGAAAAATTAATGCAGGGATTCGTGGCCTCTCAGCTTTGTATAGAACTAGGATAATGCTACGCATGGATGGATTGAACACTTAAATATAGGAAGTACCGTGGGCTGCCAAGTCCATCATAAGTGACTGCACTTCTTTGTTAGGCCATTATCCTCAAGCTTGGCTCGTCTTTCAGCCCAGAGATGCCAACAAAACAGCCAATTGGGTCATGAGGGCCCATTGAACTGGCTCCCTCCCACCGAGTTGGATTGCTAATCCTCCCCATTCCCTTTGCTTAATCTTATGCTTAGATATTGAAACTACTTATTATTTGTTTTTTGGCAAGTAATGAAAGCTATTTATTTAGACCAAAAAAAAAAATAGCATAAACAAGTGTTAGAAATAATTAGGATATTTCCCTTGATAGTCTAATTCCCATGCCAAGAAAAGAAATAAAAGGATGAGAGAATTGTGTAATTTTGGTATAATTTTGTGTATTTAATGATGAATAGTGAATGAGTATATTAGATGACTATTTTAAATAACAATTATAGTCAATTAGGATCAATCAAGAGTATGCACAATCAAGCGTGATATGAAAAGTCTCCAAGATATATGTACAATCTTGAGATATATGCAAAAGTGAGGAAACTACGTAATTATCTCTAACAATGATCTCATTTTAATCACAAAATATAAATAAAAAACTTAAAATTTATCTCCAAAATTAAAAAAGAAAGATGACAAATGACCAAAACCTATTATGTCTTTTGATTTTTGTAAAACTTTATCACGAGAGATCATCTATCTATCTATCATCACTATAATTTCAATTATTATTGCTCCAGTAAAGTGAAAAATGGGTCTTATTTTCCTTCAATTTTTGTTAAAAGAATTTCTTTAATCAATCTTCTTATTGTTGAGTTCCGAACATGGACATCATTCGTTTTTGCCCAAAGTTTGGCAGCAAAAATAGGAGGTGGAGAAAATTTTGGTAAAGAAAATTGAAGTGGAGAAAACAGAGGTGAACAAATCGATTTTCCTTTTAATTGTTTGGAATTGTTTGGAAGAGGGGAGAGTGAAGGTGAAAAAAGATGAAGAAGAGAAATATCAGGTTTAGAGATAAGTTCAACTACAAAATAGGAATCTGTCATTTTGGGAAAATATTAAATGTTAGTCTTTCAATTAATTCTCATTTAACCACTAAGATTTACTTTAGTGACCACCCTTTCAACATAGAAGGAGTAGGTGAGGGGTTTGGATTCTCACCTTATCGGGGGGGTAAGTGTGAGTTTACTACTACGCCTCAGGAATTGTAGCGGGGTAAGAGTTGAAGAGTGAGAATTAGAATATGAATAAAATAGGACTGATAAAAATAAATAAATTAATTCTCATTTTATTCGGCCAAAAAAATTTAACCGGGGAAATATCTTTTTGTCTCCTTCCTTTCCAGTTGGGTTGTTGTGGTTCACCAAGGAGGAACCATCTCTCGATCTATTAAATCCTCTCATTTCATCTCTTCATCTTCTTCGCCGCACTCGCAAAACTCTCTCAGCAGAGAACGGAAGAAAAACAGGAAAACATCGGACCAAATGGAGAACATCGAGCACGCAACGGTTCGCACCAACGGCATAAACATGCACGTGGCGTCGGTCGGCGACGGCCCCGACACGGTCCTCTTCATCCACGGCTTCCCGGAGCTCTGGTACTCGTGGCGCCACCAGATGCTGTCCCTCGCCGCCCTCGGCTACCGCGCCGTCGCGCCCGACCTCCGGGGTTACGGCGGCACCGATGCACCCCCGTGCGTGGAGTCGTACACGGCGTTCCACGTGGTGGGGGACCTAGTGGGGATGCTGGACGCGCTGGGGATCGGGCGGGTGTTCGTGGTGGGGCACGACTGGGGGGCAATGATCGCGTGGCACTTGTGCCTGGTCAGGCCCGACCGAGTGAAGGCGCTGGTGAACACGAGCGTCGCGTGGTTCCCGAGGAATCCGGAGAGGAAGCCCGTTGAGTCGATGAGGGCGATGTTCGGAGATGATTACTACATTTGCAGGTTTCAGGTGAGGACCAATGTTAATTAGTCGAGATCTGGCCTTGGCTTGGGCTTGAATTTTTAAACAATTTGCGACTCGACTTGATTCGTTTCCCAGTTTTTGTGGTCAGCTTTTGTTGTTATTCGCCAACAAGTCAATCTTAATTACTTTCCTGACTATGTATGTAAATCTTTTATGCTTGGTAGGAACCTGGAGTGGCTGAAGAGGACTTTGCAAAAGCTGATATGGCCAAACTCATTCAGCTATTCCTCACAGGCCGTGACCCGAGCCCACCTATCTTGCCTAAAGATGCAGGGATCTCAGGATTGACCAAACTACTCGACCAACAACAGGTTGAGTTGCCCTCTTGGCTGACCGATGATGACATCAGCTACTACGCCACCCAATTCAGCAGGACCGGCTTCACCGGAGGATTCAACTATTACCGTTGTTTGGACTTGTACGTTCCTCTCTCTAAGCTTATCCTCTCTTACGGTTTGATTGTTGAAGATGGTGCTGATAAAAATTTGAATGACACTGCCACGGGTGTGGGATCTAGCTTGAGTTATGGGGAAAGTTTATAAGGTAGAAATTGGAACTATTAATTCATATCGTGTTCGAGCCCGGTTCCTCCATACCATCAGCAATTGCTGCCTCTGGATGTGTTCACTTCACATTTCCCCAATGTTTAGGTAGATGGATTTATTAGGAGGAAAACACTAGAAAGTTTAGCCTAAATAGTGCTCACAACATAAGACAATGGCTAATTTATCTAATTCAGTATCTAATAGTGTATATCATCTATAAATTAAAATAGTGACAGCGATTGTTGAACGTTCTTTTTGGAATGAAATTTTAAGATTTTTTTAGTGAGAAGTAAAAGTTAGAAAAAAAAAATCTAAGGCTATGCGAAACATCATTTAGGGAATTGAAAAAATATTCAGGTAAAATAATCTTATTGTACATAACATATCTTATGTGACAAAGAAAATATAGATTAACATTAATCAATATCATGAGATAGAGCTTAATAGGGCATCCTTTGGTTCAGTCCTATACGAAGTGTAGTAAAATATAAGATGGAAGTAAATCCTACCTAATAAAAGAATGACGGTTGCATAAAAACTGAAGGAAATAGTAGTGTTGAATTGAAAAAAAAATGTCGATTTAGAAAGAAAATGGGACATCTAAGATGTTTGATATTAGTAAAATTTGGAATGATAATATTCATTCAAAGCATGGGCAAGTATCCTAGCTAATTCGTATTCCCAACCTGGTTGTTGCCATCTCACACTTTTCAACAATTTAAGTAGATGTGTCTTCAAATGGATACGGATCAATCGTGTTTCATGTAAATGATGATGGACAGAGAGTTAAAATTACATATTCTAACTTCAATCTTCTTTTTTAATGGCATAGCAATCAAAATGATATCTTAAATCCATTTAGATACTCCTTTATGGATGCAGAAATTGGGAGTTATCAGCGCCATGGACTGGAGCACGAATTGAAGTGCCGGTGAAGTTCATAGTGGGGGACTTGGACCTCACCTATCACTTCCCTGGCGTGAAGGAGTACATCCACGGCGGTGGGTTCAAAAAGGCAGTGCCCAACTTGGAAGATGTGGTGGTGATGGAAGGAGTGGCTCATTTCCTCCAGCAAGAGAAGCCTCAGGAGGTCACTGCTCACATCCATGACTTCATCAAGAAATTCTCATCTCCATGATCTAGCAGGGTCTCATGTTGTCCCTCATGATGGTGTCCATCATTATTGTTTACATGGATATTGACCGTGTAGTAAAAGGGCACGAGAATAATAGAATAAAGAAAAAGTTCATTCCATTCGTTATACATTTCATGATAACAAACTAAAAATGATAAAAAATGAAATTTGAAAATAGAAATTGGAAAAATCAGTTTTGGGAGCTTTTGTTTCTGATCTTTGTCAAAGCGTGCACGCACAACTGCACGCACATGGATTGCTGGATGATAATTAGTTTTTACCAGATGATCTAACAATTTTTTTTTCTTTTTGTTTTGTTTGTATTTTTGCTAAAATTCCACGTTTTCTTTTTTTAAAATCGCTCGTCATATGTACTCAACAATTATTACGGAGACACAAACGCATGGATATTATTTTTGTAATGAGCTTGAGCTTATTCATATCCTACCTTGACAAAATCATCGAGTTTTTAAGGGGCAAGCTAGCATTTTGATAACCTATGATATAAAGTAACTAAAAAATTGAAGAAAGAGTTTGGTTGTTCCCATGATTTTGTCTCCACGCCCCTTGGCATCAAGAACAATCACAGGGCGCATCCAATGTTCTAGTAACCCGATTAATAATGAATTGCGCACAGACTTCGGCGAGAAAGAAAATTAGTGCACTTCTTCTGAGGAAATTAAAAAAGGGTTAGTATTGAAGTATTGCTTTCTTATTTTCCCCCGACCCCAATATGAGTTTAATTAGTTTCACATTTTTTTTTTTATAATGGAAAATAAGTACAGAGATTCGTGGCTCGTCAGCTTCGTACAGTATTAGGGTCATGCGATTCACGGATTGGTTGAACACTTAAAAAAAACATGACGTAACTAGTGTATTTTCTTTGATTGTCTAGCATTGAGACCAAGACAAGAGATACGTGAAAGAGGGAATTGTGTATTTTTTTTATAATTCTGTATATCTAATTATGAAGAGAGCATTTAAACTCTATTATGTGACTTTACAAAAAAAAAAAAAATCAATTAGATCAATCAAGGATATTCATTTAGAATAGTTGGTTGTGATTTTATAAAATCTTACATAGAATTTGAATTTTCTTTCTTCACTGGAAAGATCATGAACTAACTAAAATCTTTATAACGGAGGGTGCAGAAAAAAAAAAGATGCTCTTTTCGTTTCTTGCATATGATGTTTATGTTAGCTTGTGTTGCTGCTTTTGTTAGGGAATGGATTGTCTAGTAGTTCCTCCAAAAAAACTGGCCGTTTCTACTGTTAGAATGCTCTTATCTTTAGGTGTCGCGGTTGCTGGAAAAAATGAAATGTGAACCAGTTTTGTTGGATAACATTTGGGGACCGATTTACATGTGAGAACATAATTTACATGCATGCAGCACAATGAAAATTGTGTACAATCAATCTTATTAAGTGATTTTTATCCGTGGCACATGTAATTTTCATAACAAGTTGTAAAGTTTCTAATATTCAAGGTAGATTGTTACATGTCACACCTGAGCCAAACATGTCAATAGATTTTTATAAGTTGGTTTGCAGTACTTGTTTTCTCATTTAGAAGTTGAAGATTGTGTTTCTGTATTTGATGCTTGTGCTACTGCAGAATTGATTGAATGATATGGGAAAAGAAAAGGAAGGCAGAAAATTACGGGAGAATTCTTGTTGAAGTTTCAAATTAGGACAAGTGGTATTCAAAGAAGGATTGCCAAGTTTAGGGATGGTGACTAGACTTGCTCAATGGATGGGCAAGGTAGGCATAATGAGGAATACGAAGACGGTGTGTCTAGTGGTGGGTGCCTTGCGGCATGGTGGATCAATACTAGTAGATTGATCGTGGCTTGTCAACTTGTTAGGACCTCTTAAGCTCATAGGCTCGGAAGCTAAGCAAGCAATTTCATTCTTTGGTCGCTCATCCTTGGATCTATATTCAAAGAAAATTACACTCTTTCATTGATTGGCAGGTTTGTAAAATGGTTTATTAGACTTCACACTAGTTCGACGATTGCATCTCTCATGAAATCCAACTGCTAGTTAAGTTTGCTCCAACTTATAATAGCCTACTTCAAATGCGTGAAATCAAGACGCCCCTAATGTCAAATCCAAAATTTAAATTAAGTTTAATAAACTTCAGACACCATGTCGATCTGATTTAGTACCCATAGTAATTCTTATTTTGATTGCCATTCCTGTTTTAAACTTGTAATGTGATCTACTTTCACTTGCTTAAAACACGCCACAGTAATCTACCCAGAAGAAAATCTGCAGTGCCTTAGGTTTTGTCGTTGTTTGCAAAATAAAACGTATCCTTTTATTTTCTCATAAATGCGGTTAAAATATCCAAGGATTACAACACGAAACCTCCTCTCGGTCAAAAGACACAGACGAGCACTTCGGCTAAAGTGTTCTCAAGCCCTTTCATTACATTTCACCATTTTTTTAAGGCAAAAAAAGAAAAGCTTGCGACTTCGATTGTGCCATCTCAAGTGATCATTGAATTTCTTTTTTTGAAGTTGCTTCAACTATTGTTTCTCTCGAATGGGAACTTCCGCTTGCAATCGTAGCTTGTCACCATCCCTGGGGCAGTATAGTAGAACCATTCTGTTTCAAATCATGGCAAAATTCTTAACAAGGAGCGAGACTTGAACCCAAATAAAACAAAAATTATGGACGCTTCAAACAAGATTTTTGAGCAAACTACTCAACCTTCGCTAGTAGCAAGAACGACCCCAGCCTTTCAGAAACAAGAACATGAGGCGTTGATCAAATGGCACTAAAAACACAAAAGCCATCGAACCGGACAGTGTAGCAATGCCAGATTTAGCGCCCAAAACCTCTTCTTTTTTGTGTTAAATTTTCAAACCCAATAATTGAACTCAAAAAAGGAGGAAAAAAGAGACACGGGATTATATTTATCGTTGCTCAGTGGAAGGAGAAGTCGTTTATTAAAACAATGGGCTCACGGAGTAATTCACTGCCCCCATCAACACCCCTGCGATTGCCTTCACCTTATCACCGCATCTCTATCCCACCCAAAATAAAAGAATTGATTTTGTTTCTGAAAGCAAAGACTTTGAAGAAATCGCTGTTGAATAATTAATAATTTCAAAATACAAGGGCTTCAGTATGAGTAACAGTCAAATCATTGACGATAAGTCTCGCTGAGGTCTGCTGAGATAATATTGATTTAACATCACAAGCCCATCTCAACACCAGAAGTGAAATCACAACAGAAAACAACTTTCACCAAAATTACTTCCTTGGAATGGCCAAAGTGGACAAGATGAACAGAGTATTTAAGAATAGCTTCTCCTTTTTTTCAGTATTTTGAATGATAAAAGAGGTTAAATGCTCACTCTTAACTCAACAATTCAGCATCATCATCTTCCATTAACTGTTCATATTAACCTCCAACCACGTCAAAACATCTGAAAGGAAAATAAAATTCCCCTCAAATCCTTGACAGTGTTTAGGAACTTGATAGTAATCATCAAAACAATTTTTCTAATTGTAGCAATTTAATTGTTAGCGTTTATCAAAGCTATGAAACACATAGGAAAAGGAACAGCATAGGAATATATATGCTTGTACGTATGTAGGTACTATTATGGTCTTTCAGAAGACGACCAATAAAAAGCGGATTAGAGGAAGACGATCTCCACTAAAAACAGTAATAAAAAAGACAATCATATCAGTATGGAAAGCAAAACCCACCAAAATTGTCGAAAGGAACTATCATGGCGCAAAAGAATCAATGGAGACAATGAAATCAGTATGAAAAGCAAAAACCTTCAAAAATTTGACAGCCAATGGCACGCCTTCACCTCGCCTTAACCCGGTTCGTGAATCGCCTGGCTCGCCCACTCGCCCAACTCCATGCAGCTCGCTCTCTCCTCTCCCCCCCTCTCTTCTTCTACTGCAAGAACCTCCCACCCACTCCTCAATTTCGTTTAAACCTCAAAGCCACTATATTTCCTCTCTCTACCAGCTCAGTCGTGACCGGGCCCTCCTCCACCGCCGCGTACTACTCTTGTGCGCCCGAGCCACCCTAATACCTCCGAGGACTTCACCCACGTCAAGGATCCGAACCCCATTGTGGAGAGCCTGAGAGAGAGCTCTGTTGGAGTTGATGACGGGATGGAGGATGACGGTGAGGGCGAGGGATCTGATTGTAAGAGGACGCTACCCGGGACGAGATATATGTCTTAATTGAGTGTTGTCAAGGTTCGAGCTCTAAATTTTGGATTTGGAATGAATTCTGCCAATAGTTTGGGAGTAAAATGAAGTGAAATTGAAATGAGACTTGGAAAATTGAGTTCTTGCATCTGGGCTTGATGGTCTGTTTGGTTGCCCACAAAATGTGGCAATGAAACTTCATCGAACCCTAATTTGTTGGGGGTATAATCTGTCCACATTTAATGTTTGTGCGGTACTTGTAATGATATGGCTTTGTTTGCAGGAATCATGTAGAGAAGTGGCAGCCAGTTGCCTGAAACCATAACTCTTTTTCTATTCATGCCAATTGAGGATGGGTCACGTTGTGGGTTTCGCTTAAATTGCGCATTGTTTTGTGCTTCAGAACTACCTCATGTTTCTTACTTTGGGATCCTGTTTGATTGCAGGTGGTATTTTTGTGGGAAAAGTGTTAGAAAAGTCATAAACTTATTGCATTAGTTCCAATTTAATCCTAAAACAATTTAGTCCTAAACATTTCAGTCCTAAACCTTTTAATAGTGAACTAGTGTTAATTTAGTTATGAATCTTTTGACTTGGTATCAATTCAGTCTTTCCTGCTAATTTTGGTTGGATTTTTCTGACAGGACGCCGGTCAGTTTACGTGGCATTATTGGCATTAACGTGGACAATTCTTAATAATTTGTTGATTTTTAATTTTTTTTCTCTCTCATTCCTTTCTTTTTCGCTAGGCAGTGGCTAGCCATTAGCCATGGTAGCACTAGTTGGCCTCATCTAGTCAAGGTGAGGCTAAGCCTCAGTGAGGGGAACCCTCACCAGGGATGCCCTCGTTGGGGCTTGGCTTCGCCCTAGCTAGGCCATCGTGACACGGCCCATGGACGAAGCATGTTCTAAGACCGTCCGAGCAGTGTCACACACGAGGGGCTGCCCAAGAATAGCCCACAATTGACCCACGAACAATCCCCAATCTGCGCACAGCCAGCCCAGGCATTGTACGGAGAAAGGCCCATGTATGACCCACGATCAACTCGTGAGCAATGCTCGGCCAGCCCATGTGCAACCTATGGCTGTTCACCTTCTCCTGTGTTAGGCGTGTCAGGTAGCCCTACTGCCTTGATCTTGCTTCTGACACACGTCCATGGGCTTCCCAAGGGCTAAGGCCATTGAGTGACTTGCTGTGTAGCCTTGTAATGATGATGTATATTCAAACACCATTGTTGGATCAGGGGGACGATCAACGGCTGAGATAAGCCCTGCACTTGTATAAATAGGGGTCCCTCCCCCTCATTGTAACTAACTTGTTCACAAGAAAATATACACTCTCTTTGTTCATCCGACTCTTGTGTTCATGCGCGTGTGTGTAAGGTTGACTTGTGATTGATAATCTTAAGGTTGCATAGTATTTTGATCGATTGTAATCGACCGATCCGTGACAAGTGGTATCAGAGCCAGGTTCTAAGCGCAATGGCTGATCAACATCTCGAAGTTGCGATCGCTTAGGTTGAGGATCACGAAGAGCGTGGTAGGGCCAACAAGAAGACTCTTGCCAAGCCAAAGAAAACTAGTGGTGCCTCGAGCTTGAGGGATCAAATGGGCGACCTAGAATGCCGAGTGACGATCATGGAGGAAATCGTCTCGGACGTCTAAGGACAAGTTGAGGACTTGTGCCAGACCGTCGAAGGAGTGGAAGCTGGAAAGGAAGAGCTTTGCGCTGAGATGCAAGAGTTGAAAGCCGGCATGGGAGAGCTCTGAGGCGAGTTGCTGGGGTCCCTGATCCACAAGCTGAGGCAACACGACGAGGCGTGGGAAGCGGCAATGGCGGCCATGCGTGCCAAAGTCGCCTAGCTCAAAGGGAAGCTCACGGAGGTTGAAACTGCATGCGTGAACGGGGTGATCACCGTGCAACCATGTGCCGATGCACCAAAGCCAAAAGAGTTCAAAGGCTCACGAGTGGCAAATGACGTGGACAACTTTCCGTGATACATGGAATGATACTTCTAAACCATGAGAATGATCGACGACGCGATTCGGGTAAACATTGTAGCCGTGTATTTAGCTGATGATGCGTTGTTGTGGTGGCGTCGTAGGTCAGATGATAGGAATGGCGACCCTATCACAACATGAGCTCAATTTGTTGAGGAATTTCGGCGAACCTACTATCCCGCTTATGCAGAGGAAGAAGCTCGCAGGGGATTCAAGCTCCTAGAGCAAAAATGTGGAGTCCGTGACAATGTGAAGTGATTCTCGGAGTTGTTGTTCCAAATTCCGTCCATGACCGACATGGAGGTATTCAATTAGTTCATGAGCAGACTCAAGCTGTGGGTCAAGCAAGAGCTTAAATGATGCAATGTAATAGATCTCACAATGGCTACTTCTGGGGCCGAGTCCATCGTGGAAGGTATGCACATATAAGTGCTTCCTTTGTGACGGTCCCCATATGGCCCGTGATTGCTCGAAAAAAGGAAAGTTGGCAGCCTTGTGCAAAGAGGATAAACCGCGAGAGGAGGCGTGGTTGGGATCATTGCAGATCCTTGGGTCGATCAAGGCCAAGAAGGCCAATGAACCAAAATGGATGATGTTCGTAGATGTGAAGATTGGTGGTACCACGATAAGTGTGCTTGTGGATACTGGGGAGTCTGATCTCTTCATTTCCAAAGAGGCCGTGAAGAAGCTGAATCTTCCGGTCGAGACGGATGATGTCGGTTGGCTCAATACGGTGAACTCCAAGGAAGTCTCGACTAGCAGCATCACTAGGGATGTGGAGCTGCACCTTGGTCCATGGACTAGCAAAGAGGATATCGAGTAATCCCCCTTGACGACTATGATTTCGTGCTTGGTTTGGGATTCCTTGATTGGATCAATGCGGACGTTATGCCCTTCGCAGATTACATATGTATCCTAGACAAGTGGTACCAATGCATGGTTCCGGGGATAAACTGTGAGTTGGGACGCGATAGGAAGATGCTATTGGCCATGCAGCTGACAAAGGGGTTATGGAAGGGCGAGGTGACCTCTTGGTAGCATTGAAGGATGAGGGCGCAGAAGAAAGTGAGGTACCGGGAGAGGTGACCCAAGTCCTTGATGCCTTCCAAGATGTGATACTGCTTGAGTTGCCCAAGAAGTTGCCTCCTCGGAGAGAAGTGGACCACCGGATTGAGCTCGTGCCTGATGCTCAACCGCTGGCCATGGCACCTTATCGCATGGCTCCACCCGAGTTGGAAGAGATGTGAAAACAACTGAAAGAGCTGGTCAACGCAGGGTATATTCAGCCGTCCAAGGCTCCGTTCGGTGCTCCAGTTTTGTTCCAAAAGAAACATGACGGATCCCTCCACATGTGCATCAACTATCGGGCATTGAACAAGCTCACCGTCAAGAATAAGTACCCAATCCCTCTCATTGTAGACTTGTTCGATTAGCTCACAGAAGTCAGATGGTTCTCTATGCTAGATCTTCGATCAGGGTACAACCAAGTTTGGATTGCTAACGGGGATGAGCCGAAAACCGCGTGCATAATCCGCTATGGATTGTATGAGTTCCTCATCATGCCTTTTGGCTTGACCAATACACCGGCGACATTCTGCGCTCTCATGAACAAGGTACTCCATTCTTTCCTTGATCAGTTCGTTGTGGTTTACCTTGATGATATTGTTGTATATAGCCGAACGCACGAGGAACACATTGAGCATTTAAGACTAGTCTTCCATCTCGTACAGGAAAATGACTTGTACGTGAAGTGTGAAAATGCGCCTTTGCGCAAAAGGAAGTCCCTTTCTTTGGACATATCGTCTGTCAAGTCCCGAACTCTGAGTGCATGCACATCCCTCTATAGTCGATACAATTTTACAACATCCTAGAAACTGTTGCCGACCCATTCATTTTATCAAGCATGCGGAGGCGTAATCATAAACTCCAAACAACACAGAAATGGGATAGCAAACATAATGTTATATTTTTACAAACCACACATATTTTTACAGTAGCATTTAATCACCTTTCCCACAACTCCTTTAACACCAGTATTTCCCCGCATGTTAGTGTAAACCAAATTGTACATAACAATATCGAGATCACATATCATATGAACACTTTAATGTGTGTATATGTAAGGATGTAAATATCAAAACAATTATACGGGCCCCCAATTACTAGACTAAATTGTTATGGCACGTTCCATACCGTACCGCACAATTCCGTCTCCTAATTAGGTCCCTCCCTTTCGATCATTCATATGTCTTAAATGATTTCAATACATTGGCCCTAGCCAAAACAATAGATAGCGGTCTTCTGGTATGACCAGGCATTGTCTCGCACCATCGAGCACGTCAACGTCCACATCTAGACGGCATTCTAATTAGGAGCATCGGTCCAGCCTCTATTGCGACCGGCATCCATTGACTTAGGGCATTCCTGAAGGAGTATCATCTGGCCTCAAAGGCTCATGACGGATTCTTATGTCATGTATGCATCACCCAATACCACAATTCAATGATCAATTGCATATTTCATTCACAACATCAATTAAGTAAATTTCCAGCAAGAAACACCTTGAGAACCGTTACAACTTACTACTGACCGGACTTGGTAAAAATTGTCCATTTGCGCACTTCTGAGTTTAAAACTAGAAACCAAGTTAAATGAGTTTGAAAAATTCTTGAACTTGAGTATGTTGTAAAGGACACCTGAATGGACATTTTTCATGAAGACACTGAGACCTAGATCATTCTAGATTCGGCCCAGTAATTCATTCAATCCAGCACCAAAATCGGTTCAATTACTGATACTTACAAGAATTGATTTTACAGGAAAAAGTTCAATCCAGTAATTCATTCAATTCAGCACCAAAGCAGATTGCCTCCAAGAAATTTCTACAAAAAGGGCCGGTAGGGCCGTGACTCAGGGCAGAATGCCGACCAGGGTCGGTGCCCGAGGAGGCCGTGGTAAAGCGCTAGCTATAGCGTACTAGCGCTAATGGCGAAGCATCACCTCCTATTGGTGCTGGGGTAGTAGCCCCTAATGATCCCAGGTTCGACGGAGTCATGCGTGTACTTGAAGTCTTGTGTAATAGAATGGATCAGTAAGCTCTAAACCAAGCCGCTGTTGTGGAAGCTGCCGTTGCTGCTACTGTTGCCGTTGCTATCGAAGCCACCCCTGCTGTTGCACCTGCCGTTGTACTTCTCAGAGGTCCACATGGAGTTGTTGTCGCTGAAAGACCAATCCACAAGCTGGTGGAGCAATTCTTAAAGTTACGCCCATCTTAGTTACCGGGACAGGAGATCCCGAAGCTACTGTCTTGTGGGTTCAGAAGTTGGAGAAAGCGTTTGCACTACTGATGTGCAACGTGACGGAGAAAGTAGTCTTAGCAACTTACCAGCTGGAATGAGTTGCGAATACTTAGTGGATGACTACTAGAGAAACGATCTTTCTAGAAGGTGCTGTTCAGGAATGGAACATTTTCCTTGAAGCCTTCAATGATAAGTATTTTTCCGAGACCGCCAGGGAGGTGAAGATGGCAGAATTTCAACGTCTTCGCCAAGGTTCCCTAACTGTTGATGAGTATGAGGTGAAGTTCGCTGAACTTTTGTGATATGCCCCTAAACTAATTGAGAATCCTATAAACCGAGCGAGAAGGTTTAGGGATGGATTTAGACCGGACTTGAGGAGTACACTAGTCCTTTTGGATCTGAGGACTTACAATGATCTTTATAGTAGAGCCCAGAAGATCGAGAAAGATCAAAATGAAATGGCCACCGCATCTGAATTGAGGTTTAACTCTCACCGAGATGCAATCCATCAGGGGAAGAGGCCTATGCTTGGAAGTAGATTCCAAGCTCCGCCCAACAGGAAGGGTGGAGTTAGCAAATCTAGACTAAGCCGGATCGAGATGTGGCGCCTTTATGGAAGATAACATACTGTGAATCAGTGCCCCTGAAGGACGGGCGTCTATTTTGAATGTGGCCAGTAGGGTGACAGAGCTAGAGATTGTCCTAGTAGACCAAGAGGACAACCTCAGTTGCCACTGTTGCTGCTGATGGGCCAGATTATGGGATATGCGCCTCAGAACGCGCTGCAAGGAGGTAAGCTGAAACCACCAGTTCAGGGCACAATGTACGCCATCACTGGAGGACTAGACAAGGGGAAAACACCGCAAATAGAACACCACTAAGATGACAAAAAGAACAAGAATGGATTGACTAGGCACTGATCAAAGGAAGAATGTTTTTGAGGTGTTTTTATTAGAGTAGAGCAATGGCATTTTAAGTGAAGGTTGTGAAATTTCCGTTGTTGTAATGAAGTAGTAGAAAGGTGAATCTCTGACTATGGTTGTACTTGATGGGTTTGTCTATGTATAACTTTGATACCATATATAAAAAGGTTTAGCTCGAGGAGCTTTTGTTGTAATAAATTGTTGTTGCAATGCGATACGGTTTAATCTGTCAAGAGAGGAAAAATTCAAATTTATCAGAAGTTGAGGAAGACCCTCGATTTCCTTAATCTCATCAGAAGAGACAACTCATTTGTTAGACGGGAGTTGTCAAGGTTACCTGGCAACTGTCGTGGATATGAGAGTTGAGGAATTGAAAATTTAGGATATTTCAGTTATGCAAGGATTTTAGATGTATTCTTGAAGGAATTTCAGTAGACCCGAGCAAGATTGAAGCAGTGATCAACTGGCCCAAGACCGACTACGGTAACAAAGATCAAAAGTTTTCTAGGTTTGGCAGATTATTAAAAACGATTTGTGGAAGGGTTCTCATCGTTCGCATCACCATTGACAAGACTCCTGAAGAAAGGAGGAATTTGTGTGGACAGACAAGTGCAAGAGTAGGTTCCAAGAGCTGAAGGAAAAGCTGACTACTGCACTTGTACTGACCATTCCATTTGGTCCTAGAGGATTCGAGATCTATAGTGGTGCGTCACTCAGGGGATTGGGTTGTGTGATGATGCAACATGGCAGAGTGTTGCATACGCATCCCACTAGTTGAGACCTCATGAGTTGAATTACCCGATGCGTGACTTGGAACTCGTGGCATAGATTTTTCGTATTGAAGATTTGGAGGCATTAATCGTGTGGAGAAAGATTCTAGATCTTCACTAACCAACACAATCTTTGGTATTTATTCTTTTAGAAGGAATTGAGTGTGAGATAACACTGTGAATCGGAACTTTTAAAGGACTAAGATAATGATATCTGGTATCACCCTAGAATGGCGAATAAGTTCGCAGATGTATGAGTTAGGAATCTTCAGTGACTCATTTGCTGGTTAAAGAATGGACCTTACTTGAGGAAGTTTGAGATTTGGTTTTCAAATTTGAGATGGGCTACCTTCCAAATCTTATAGCCGCTCTCAGAATTGAGCCGGATGTTTAGATTAGAATCAAGACACAGCTTAGTAAGCCGAGAGGACTCTTGTGACCTCTTGAGACCCCAGAGTGGAAATGAGTACACATCATGATGGACTTTGTGATGGACTAACTAAAAAGTCAAAGGGGGTAATGATTCCATTTGAGTAGTAATTGATAGATTGATGAAATTGGCTCACTTTATCACCGTATGAAAGGATCTTGATTTGAATAGGCATACAAAAGTATATGTGCGTCAGACAGTTCGTCTGCGTGGATTATCAGTGACAAACTTATATCAGATCTAGAGCCAAGGTTTCCAGTTTCAGTAGAACAGTTAGATGGTTCCTTTTGAGGCAGAACGGAGCAGAGTGTGCAGAACTTCAGTTTGTTGAGATGAGATCAGAGAAAGAAAGATCACAGGCCTAGAGTCAGTTCAGCAGTTGGTGATTGCAGTTGTCGTGATTAGAATCAGATTATAGACTGCTCAAAGTCGCCAAAAAAGTTGTATCGTTGAGTATTGAAGGCCCTTGGAGTTCTAAATTGGTAATTACATCCTTTTGAAGATGTCACTAGTGAGGGATACCTTGTGCATGTAGTTTCCTTTGAGATTTTGAAAAGAATCGGGATCCTAACGTATTGTCTTGCGTTGTCGCCAAGGTAGACACAAGTGCATGATGTCTTTCACGTGTCGAGATTGAGGACGTATGAGCCTGACCTGACCTGACCTGTGTGCTAAATCTTGAAGAATTAGACGTTAGACGTGGACGACAGAGTGTCGTACGTTGAAAGCCCGATTCAGTTTGTGGTTCAGAGCAGATTCGGTGAATCAAGATAGTCCCCTTGGTCAAAGTGGTCTGACAACGCCATGAGACTGAAGAAGCAACCGGGGAAAGTGAGACTAGATGAGATGACGATACCCTCACCTTTTTGTTTAAGGATGGGTAAAGGTTTAAATTTCGAGGACGAAATTTTTATAAGAAGGGAAGAGTTGTGACATCCTAGATTTTCAACCTTGTTTTCTATTGAATAAATCGGTCATTTCATTGACGCACCTATAGGGCTGTTCTCAGAACTGATCACTTTCGAGATAACTAGACTATCTGGGGAAGCCATTAAGAATTTTAAGGCAATAGACTCGAGAATTTGACTAGGAATCGCCTACTCAACCGTGCTCATCTTTAGAGGTCATTACAGCATAGATATAAATCGATTTGAAATCAGAGATAGGTCGGTTCAACTGAGATGTGTGGCTAATGATGGGTGACACCACTAAATTGGAAAATTCTCATCGACTGGCACTAATTTGATTTTTCTATCATTTTGGTACCTGCGTATACGTATTTGGATCATTGAGATTTTCAGGACAACCGAGCGTCGCCAATGTGTCGAGTGGGTTCATTGTGGCTCGAAGAAAATCAACCATGGGTCATTTGCACTAAAGTTTTTTGAAAGTTATCCAGTAGCCTATATCACACTAAAAATGCGTTAAATGGAAATTAACCATGAATTTAAGTCCGATTTTAGGAATTAAAGATTCTGTTAGGTTACAATAAATTCTAGGAACGCTCGACTCGTCTTAGAAGATTTTTCAGAGATTCTAGATTTTTGCGGAAAATCGTCTCGGACGCTTCGGAAATTTACGAAAATTCGATCGGGCTAATTTGAAGGAAGATTTTGATTTCTATACTGAGCTATTTGACAAGAGGCATTTGTAGAAATTCTACGTGCTTTTTCCACGAAAAATTGGACGTTGATTTGAGAAATTTCATGAAGAAATTGAAGCTCAAATTGTCAAATTCGGAGCTATGGCTTGGAGCTGGATTTTTAACATCAAAATTGGATTAATTGGTGGATTTACTTGCAAGAAAGTATTAGAGACCAAGTAAGATAAGATTGGAGATAATTGTGGGACCAAAACATTTAATGTTTGGCTAAGCCTTGTTGACTACCCCCTCCTTTTTCCTTGTCTTCCCATGCACGCCTTTCCCCCACCGTCTCTCGCTCGATCCCATCTCACCCACACCCTTTTTTCTTTAATTTCATTATGCCTTGAAAATTATCTGCCCTCTCTTCCACTCGCTCTCTCTCTCTTGGCCACAGAAACTACAAACCGAAAGCCCAGCTGAAGACTACCCATCTTTGTGTCTTCTTTTACCTGCCGCCGAAGACTCAGCTGCCACGAAGACTCAACCTACTCCCCTCTCCATGCAATTCTTCCCACTGAAGCAGCTCACGAAGTCGCTGGTCAACAATCAAGTTATCTTCTTCTTCGTGTGATCGAAGCCTCCACATGTGTCCAACAAGTCAACCGAAGCAGTCTCCTTTGCATGCCACTTACCGCCTCTAGCTGTCCATGATCAAAGCGAGTCCATCGAAGCAGTAAGCGTCTGCAACTGCCATCACCAGCAAGCTACCCCCACGTTTGTCCTATTTGGTTTCTTCAATTCCAGCAAGTCTTCAACGCTAGTGAAGCTTGCCCACAAGTTGTGCCAACCCAGCATCTCCGCTTCTTCTCCACGCTCAAGCAGCCTAGCTTTTTCAACGTTGAAGCCCACGAAATATACAAGCCCATCTTCAGTTGTGTTCAAGCCTAGTAGTTGGGCCATTTGAAGCCCATAATTAAGCTAAGTTTTGGGCCCAGCAGTTGCGCAATTTCAGCCCAAGTGAACTTAAGCCAGCAGCCCAATTTAGCAGCCCTTCTTGAAGCCTAGTCCAGCAATTCAATGCCCAAGTGAGATCAACCCAATTGTGAGGCTTGCGAAGCAGGCCGAAGCCCAGCTTTTTGCTGTGGGCTTGCGAGGCTTGTGGGCTAGGCTCGGGTGTCCGCTGACGCCGCAGAAAATTCGAATTCGGCGCCGTCATGCGGTGTTCCGATCTTTGCCTTGCTCATGTGAGTTTTACTCACTAATCGCTTAGTTTTGCTAATTATACTTAAGGGTTGATTAGATTTAATTAAATGCAATTAGGTGTTTAGATTAGAATAGATTAGTGATTATTAGATAATTGTGGTGCATGTTAGGCAATTGAATTGTGCATTTAGCAAGTAAATACATACTATTATTTATTGAATGCATCTTGGGATTTTTCCCGATCCGTTCTAGCGTCCAAATAGGCATTATGGGCCTAAATTGGATTTTTAATATTTATTTATTAATTTTCTAAATTAATTTATTTTCTAGAAATTAGGCAGGGATAGTGATGATCGAAATTTTATCCTTGTCATGGCGTAGTCCATTTATTTAATTGAGCTTTATTTCGTGCTGAATTGAATTATTTGTGAAAGTGAGAATTATTCTTTAATTGTATAATCGTTGGTTATCAATTGAAAAATAACCGGGCATCGGTTGATAATGCCAAAAATATTTGAGTGGACTACATAAAATGTGGGAGTTATGGAAATGAAAATATTATATTTTGGCTAAGGCCGACCATGTCCTCAAACTCGGCTACTTTATCAAAAATGATAAAAAGATTGAATTGATTGTATGATTGGGATGGTATACTATATCGACCTACGGATGATATGGCAGCTTGGCAAAGAGCAGTATACCTTATTAGCTTAAATTGAGTACTATCAGTATACTATATTAGCCTAAGGGTGATATGGTAGCTTAGCAGAGAGCAGTATACCCGATCATCTCAGAAGCGAGTTATACTATCTATTTATCAGCTTAGCAGTGAGCAGTCTTGATATGAATGGACCTATAGATAGTATGAGATGAGTCGATCAAGAAAGGGTCGATATGACATGTAATTGACTAGGTCGGTTGATCATTGCTTTGATTTGATATCGTGAATTGATTGATTGAATTGAAATGACCAATGAATGATCCAATTGACATGAAATCGACTAGGTCGATTGATCGAGATATCGATCTATGATGTAATTGCTTGGGTGTTTATTGAAATGTGATAATATGCAGGTGGAATCTGAGGCCGAAGTAAGTCCTCTGACCCGTGTATGCATAGGCAGCCCAGTTAACGCATTGGTTTACTAATCGAGTCTTAGAGGGTAGAACTTGCTGAGACGTGGTCTCAATGGTTATTGTATAACCATTTCAAGCCCATAGATGAGCCTGAGGAGGAGGAACGGGAAGAGGATGATGAGCCAGAAAAAGATGAAGAGCTTGAAGGAAACGAACTTAGTGAAGAAGAATCAGAGGAGGATCAGGATGATCCCGAGTACGACCTGGATGAGGACTGAGATCCCATCCCGTCTTGTTAGACCTGGTTTTTATGTGGATAAGTGTTAGATCAGACCTCTGTAAATAGTAGTGTATTATATACTATGAGGTGCTTGTATAAAAGTGTGGTTGTGAATTTTCAGTATGAAAAAAATATGGCTCTGCTTTTCTGTCCCATTATTTTATTGTTTGGGGATTTATAACTGCTTCCTCATGTGCATATTAAAAAGAAAGGGCCGGCAATACATAGTCCTGAGATATTGCATTCTAAAATCGACCAAGGTAAGGGATGTGTGCATGCTTGAGGATCGGGGCGTGACAGACGCTCCTTCTCCTCCAACTAGGGAAGGATCTTGGGAGGAAGAACTTGAAAGGTGTAAGGAGCGATTTTTTGTGGGTGGACAGAACTGAGGTAACGGGAAAATTTGGGACAAAAAGTGTTCAGCAATTGTTCTTCAAGTCAACGATCCTCTGGTTCATACAATTGTTCAGCATAAATATAGAGGTAAAATCAGAAAATTTTGGACAAAATTATCTCCTGATTGGAAATTTGGCCGGACAACGGTTCACTCATCTAAAATTATGTCGACTACTCCGAGCTCTAATCTAAAACAAACTACATTCTAGGTATTTCTAAAAAATTGCCCCCACTTTAGGTCTGTAATTAAAAGTTTTCTTAATTTTTTTGTCAGGTAGGGGGTTGCCACTCCTTCTCCCCCTTCCCTCCATGGCCGATATCTAGTATATAAGTCAAGTTGATGAATTTTCATTAAAGTGCCTTGAAATTCTAAAAACCCGTTAATTGAAGTCACTATAGTGGATGATATAAGAGAAAATTGTAATCTTTCGATATTATTATTTGTCGACAATTTCATGTCAACTTTAAAGCAGATTATGAGTTCTTTCATATATAAACTTCATCGAATTGTTTCATCTGAAATCATTTTTTTTTCCATTTTGATAAAAATTGTTTCTAGCATAGATAGATGGTGTCCACTTCGTAAACGTATACATATATGTTTTCTTTGATGATGAATTCATAAGTCGAAATCAATTGTTTTTTATATCGAGAAATCATATGGTGGCAGTAGTGCACATAGGAGCGAGATCACGGGTTATCATTAGTTATTTCATTAGCATTATCCAAAATCACGTAACAAGGTAGGACAATTCACAATAGTGGTCACCTTCCTCCTCTATTTTTGTACTTGCTTTCGGACTAATTCTTTGTCCTTTTAAAGGTGCAAGAGAGTAAAACTATATGAAGTACGATAACACAACATTAATATAAGAGCCACAAGATGACAATCTCAAAGTAATTAGGGTCGAGATAAACTAGCACAAGTTCCTCCCAACATAGTATTAGATTGTGGGCAAATATACAAAGCTTTTCCAATCAAATAGTGCATGGTTCTCTAAACAACATTGCTATCACTAAAAAGAAAATTAGATGAAACTACCGAAGCATTCGATGAAGTTGAGAGTGTTTCTAGTTCCATCTCGGATTTGTCCTTGTTAATTAACACATCCAGTGGGTAAATAAACAGTTTTGGAAGCATATATAGTTTCCCAATATCTCCTTCTAGCATTTCTAGGACTTTCTTCATTAGAGGGCGATGGTCAGGGTTTAATTGTATATCCAAAAGTGCAACTATTATCATTTTTTTTTATCACCTTCCTGTCCTCTTCTACAACTTCTTCCATTTCAACACTTGTACCTTCACTGACTTGGTCATACACCCATAATGGAAAATAAATTTGGCTCGAGTGTCTTGCATTTACATTTATATTCTTCCTTCTACTTGCCATTTCCATGAGCAACATCCCAAAGCTATAGACATCCACTTTATAAGATAAACCACTTATGTTTTTTGTAGAACAACTTAGGTGCCATGTATCCCAAGGTTCCTCTTGCAATAGTTAATGAAACTATGCTATGATCCGTGGGATAAAGTTTCGCAAGTCCAAAGTCAGAAATTTATGGAGTGAAATTCTTGTCTAAAAAATGTTATGAGACTTGATATCAAAGTGTGGTAGTTGCATGCCACACCCCCAATGTGAGTATTCAATCCCCCTCACCACCCCAAGAGCGATCTCATATATTTTTATGTAATCAAGAAACTTATCACCTTCCTGAGCAAAAAAAATGCTTATCCAAAGATCCATGTGTTATAAGATCATACACAAGAGCTTGTTTTGAGCCTTCAAAGTAAAAATTGATGAGTTGCACTACATTATCACGGTGAATCCTTCCAATAGTAGCCACTTCACCAATAAAATCTTAGCTATTGGCCTTGGACTACTTTAAAATCTTGATGGCCACTTCATTGTTGCTTCTAAGTACTCCTTTGTACACAAAACCATACCCCCTTCACCTAGTTTGTCTTTTAAGTTTTTGGTGATCTTCTTAATATTAGAGTAAGAGTAGCTTATACGCAAAAAGTTGTTGTGAGCTTGCAAAAATTCTTCAATATTCTTATCCATTGCTAGGTGCCTTCTTGTTTACTTGCAGATTAGAAATATCATGACAAATGGCATCTCGATTACAAATTTCGCTATCCAAAAAAGAATTGAAGAAATTGTTATTGGCTCAGAATAAGTTATTTTTATAAGGAAATGAATTTATAAGTAAAAATCAGTTGTTTATTATATCAAGAAGTCATATGCAGGTAGTAGCATGTTAAGGAGTAAGATCACGAGTTATTGTGGGGAATATCCAAAATCACACAAATGAGGAATTAAAATTCACAATGTCCATCACCTTCCTCGTCCGTTCGATTCTTGCTATCTAACCAATTCTTTTTATTATTAAGGAGGATGAAAGAGAGTAAAACTATACGAAATACAGTAATGCAACATTAAGCTAAGGGCCACAAGAAGACCATATCAAAAGTAATTAGTGTCGAGCTAAACTAGCTCAAGTCCCTCCCAACATAATACTAGAATGTGGACAAATACACAAAACTTTTACAATCAAACTATGCATGGTTTCTCTAAACATCATTACTATCTCTATAAATGAAACCAGCTGAAATTACCGGAGAGCTTGATGACATTGAGAATGTTTCTAGTTCCATCTCGGTTTTGTCATTATTAATCGGCACATCGGGTGGGTAAACAAGTGGTTTTGGAGGCATTTGAAGTTCACTAATATCTCCTTCGAGCATTTCTAGGACTTTACTCATTGGTGGCCGATGGTGAGGATTTAATTGTATGCACCAAAGTGCTACTATTATCATCTTTTTTATGACCTTCATTTCCTCTTCTACAAATTCTTCCATTTCAACATTGGTACCTTTAGTGACTTGGTCGTACACCCATAAGGGAAAATAAATTTGGCTTGAGTGTTCTTCATTTGCCTTTATATTCTTCCTTCTGCTTGCCATATCCATGAGCAACATCCCGAAGCTGTAAACATCCACTTTATAAGACACCCCACCAATGTTTTTGTAGAAGAATTCAGGTGCCATATATCCTAGTGTTCCTCTTGCAACAGTCAATGAAACTATGCTATGATATGAAGGATAGAGCCTCGCAAGTCCAAAATCAGAAATTTTCGGAGTGAAATTCTTGTCTAAAAGAATATTATGGGGCTTGATATCAAAGTGTAGTATTTGCATGTCACACCCCCGATGTAAATATTCAATCCCTCTCGCCACCCCCAAGAGTGATCTCATACAATTTCATGTAATCAAGAAACTTATTACCTTCTTCAGGAAAAATGTGCTTATCCAAAGATCCATTTATCATGAGATCATACACAAGAGCTTGTTTTGAGCCCTCAAAGCAAAAACCAATGAGTTGCACTACATTAACATGGTGAATTCTTCCAATTGTAGCCACTTCACTAATAAAATCTTCGCCATGGGACTTAGAATTCTTCAAAATCTTGATGGCCACTTCGTTGCCGCTTTTGAGCATTCCTTTGTACACGAACCATACCCCTTCACCTAGTTTGTATTTGAAGTTTCTAGAGATCTTCTTAATATTCAAGTAAGAGTACCTTATGGGCAAAAAGTTATTATGAGCTTGCAAAAATTCTTCAACGTTCTTGTCCATTGCTAAATGTCTCCTTTTGTACATGTAGATTAGAACTATCGCGACAAATGGCATCCCGATTACAAATTTCGCTGCACAGAAAAACACTAGAGGAAATTTTGATAAATTAACATAATTTTGTTTTTCAATTATTGTAAGAATAAATCATTGCGGCTTACCTAGTAGTACTATAAAATCTGCAGTTGTCCATATTTCAATATCATCGTGGACATCTGTGGAAGGAATGAATTGTGTGAAAAGGAATTGAAGGAAAAGAAGTTTGGAACATAAAACTCATGAGGAAACAGAATAGCAGTAACCTACTTTGTCCGGGAGAATATAAGAAGTGGGATGTGTGCATTTGCAAATCGATGAAACTAATAAGTTTCGTTTCACATAAATGATAGACGATAGAAGAAACTCCTTTCGCTTTGTTAGTGTCAACAAATATAAAGAAACAATGATTTAATTAATAATTATGTTCCTCCTATGGATGCATGAACACAATTTATTAAGGAATGCTAACGAGTGTCTCTCGTATTATTAGTTAAGTGACTAGTTAAGAAAAAAACATAAACTCTAGGACAGCAAAAAACTAGTCATTGAATTGCTGGCACAAAACCACTGGGGGTTCGCCCTAGTGGCCACCCTTCCAATATGGAAGGGGGAGGTGAGGGGTTCAAATCCCCACCTCCTCAGGGAGGGATGGGGGTAGGGACGCGTAAGTTTCGAGAGTGGGTTGCGACTCCCACGCCCTGCAAGAGGCAGGGCACAAGTCTGCCAGTGAGTGTAGAGTAAGAATAGAGTAGGACTGACAAAAAAAAAAAATTGCTGGCACAATAATCTCTCTCTCTCTCTCTCTCTCTCTCTCTTTCTTTTTCAAATAATTGGAGTTCCGACCACCCTTTGTGAAAGGAATTATAATCTAGACAGATGTACATGTGCAGCAGATGTAGGTCTATTTGGGGGTGGCTTTCTACTATCGCTTCTTCTTTTTCCTCGTTTCTTTCCACAAATCCTGCAACTCCTTTAATTTGATATTAATAAGTAATAACAACTTCCCAAAACCTTTCAAATACACAACGTTGATGTACACTATCTTGTATGTTTTGTCATCATTTTCTTGGATAATAAATATTCCTTTAATTTTCCGTTTTGAAGAGAAAGTAGCAAGCGAAAGTGTGCAGAATCATGAAAAATTATGGTAAAATTCTTTGGCAATTGGTACTTACCGTGGAAGTAAAGCTTGGATCCGCAAACCTGACCTCCGTATAAGTTGTAAATATGAAATCTATCGGAATGAAAGTAGTTATGGAGGTGAAAGTAGCCATAGAAATCAAAGTAGTAATAGAAAGTTTTCTTCGGTATACGACTAAAGGAAAGAGTGAATCCATTGGCCATGATGTTATGGATTAGCTCGTAGTTGTGGGAGCTAACATTAATCTGCTTGTAAGGCTCAAAGTCATGCGATACCCACGTCCAACCGCTAATGGTGCAAAAATCCTCAACATCCAAAGCTTTTGGACTAACCAAAACATACAAGTTCCAATTCGATGACGTGTTGGATGAGTATGACCCCTTAATGCATGAACCGGTACCAATGTACAATGGAGAACTAACCAGCTTTGAGCAATTCACCATGACCAATGCAGCACCATTGATAACATAGTATGAGCCGCTTTTAATTGTGCGGAATGAGATCTGACCCAAGTTTATGATATCCCACACAAATGAATGATGGGGGAGAGATGAACTGTTATCCTTTTGTAGCCCATCATCGACCAATCTAATTTCCATAACGGAATAATTGATAGATTGCACATAGTATCGGCCATCAAAGACGTATAGAAAAGTGCGATTATCTTCGCAAGTCAGCTCGTAGTTTGAGTCGCCACATCCCTTTGGATCGCTCTTCAGTCGAAACGGATAGTTTATATTGCGAATATCACCACAAGATGAAGTGCACCGTCGATTACTTGGCCTAGCATTGCTAGTCATCACTTGCAGTAGAAGAAGGATGAGTAGCAAGATTTGATAGATATTCATGGAGCTGAGAGCATTAATCATCTATGATATTGCTAGTACGAGTACCTAGAGGGGGGGTGAATAGGCATATAAAAGATTTTTCTTGATGATTGCACAATACTTAGACAGTTAAAGGATTTGCAACAATTAATAATCAATCGTAAGACTGAGTAAAGGAAAGAGAGAATTGAACACGCGGTTTATAGTGGTTCGGCTTGATTCAAGCCTACGTCCACTCTTCTGCACTGACAGCCTATTGGCTGGATTCCACTATGAACAAAGAGATGTTACGGTGTTGATCTTCCTTGATTTCTAGGTGTAGATGATCTACCACACTCGCTCAAGGTAACAAGTATAAACACTCTCTGTGTATACACTTTCGCTCAAACCGATCGACTAATAATCAAGGTTCTTCGGACTGGAATTTCTCTATCGATCACGTCACTAAAAACAACTAGAACGTCTTCCTTTTATACTTCTTTATGCCATCATAGCCGTTGGCACTTACCAAAGGAATTCCTCCAATCTACCCGTTGACGGAATCAATCAAGAAGATTATTCGAGCTATTTAAGGAACTCGACGATAGCCCATCAATCCTGTTCGCCCATACAATCGGGATCTTGGTTTCCAAGAATAGAACATTCCAAGAATATTTCGTCGACCATCGGATCTTCAATCGATCTAGATACAAATAAAAGAATTCGTTATTTTTATCCAATCAAGGGATCTACTCGAGAGGATAGGATCGAATCCTCAACCATATACTTCGGCTCGATTTCCTTCGTCCTTTGGATTAGAAAGACGTCGGTGAGAATAGTCTTGAGTCTTGAGTCTTGAGTCTTGAGTCTGGTGATCATAAAGTCTTTAGACTTTAAACTCGTCGGTTTGCAAATATCCGAGACTAGGCGATAGAAACGTTTTGTCGCCTTCAAAATATTCTGGAAAGATTTCTCCAACAATCTCCCCCTTTTTGATGGTGACAAAACTTTCTTGTAGATTTGAACAACTTTGACTGCAAAAACATTTCTCAAGCAATATGGCTAACTTATAAAGATTAATAAAACAACCAGACTCGCATCCACAGAAAATTGGTTAGTCTTTCATGAGTAATACCATATAACAACACTTGATATAAATGCAACCAGTCAAGCATCTAAATCCATAGCCAATTTAGTCAAATTCAAATTCACTCCCAAGTTCACTCAAGTCAAACTCAAAAACAAACATAACCACAAAAACAAATTTAAAGTCAGTTTAAAAGTTGTTGGTTGTTGGTTCAAATTGGTTCTCCCCCTTTTTGTCATCACTAAAAAGGATGAGAAATGAGTCGAGTGCGCAGGGAATGCGTACGATTTGGAAATCTCCCATAGACTGGACTATGCCTTCTAGCCTTTTCAAGTCTTCCCTTAGTTGAGCTACGTCCTCTCCTTTGGCATTGGCTTGACGTTGTAGAGCGAGGTCTTTCATTTTGTCCTCTAGGGTAACTAAAGATTCTTGTCCAGCTTTCTTCATGGTTTGGATTTCACAGTCCAGAGCATAAATTTGTCCCCACATTTCCAGAAGAATATCAAGAATACGACGAAAATCTACTGAGTTGACCGTCTGTGTACTTGCACGAACTTTCTCAGATGGAGTGAATGTAGACGATGGTGCTTCTGTATAATCTTGCAGATTTGGAGTCGACGTATCGTGTCCTTCTTCAGGTAATTGAGAAACTGAACTTCTTCCGGGTCCGTGGAGATTGTCTTAGACCTTCACTATCGACGGCATGAGGTGTAGACCTTTCTTGCTCACCAACTCCCCGTGTCTCTAGGACATCAAAAAGGGAAGAGTGATGATCATGCTCTTACGTATCTTGATTTCCTTTTTCTCCGCATTCAGTGCTGCAGACTTTTCTTTCTCTCATTCTCTTTCTTATTCAGCTTCTTTCTCCTTCTCTTTACGCTCTTCTTCTTCTCTCGTTCTTGGCTTGCTCCTCTTCTTCTCTCTCGTTTCTTCCGAAGTTACGTCGGTTGAGGCACAAAACGTCTGGTTCTTGTCAATGCACGGATAGTGGGATCTTCATCCTCTTCATCTTCATCCTCCAGGATGAGAGTTCTTTTCTTTTTCGATGGGGCTCCAATGGCCTCCTTTCCTTTTCTCTTTGAAGCAGACGGAACTGGAGACTTAACTCTGAATTTCTCCATTGCCTTGGAAAGTTCTTGAAGACGCATCTTCGTTAACATATTCAAACCTATCACCATCTTATCGCATGGTTGAACACAAAGTGTATGTGGCGGTTCAATATTCATGTGTCTGAAGATCTTGGTCACCAGACCTGGATAAGGCAATTGTCCCTTGTCTTTTGACATTGCTCTGTACATGTGGAAGAAAATGGTGTGAGGGAGAGAGAACTTCCGTCTGAGTTGATCGCGAACATCAATTTTGCTTCGAGAATTAGACACGGCAGTCTTTGATGTAGACTTCGGTCTGAGACAGTTGATCATAATTTTATGAAGCACGATGTTGATGGCATTCATCCTTGAGTAGGTAATTTTCTTCTTTGTATTCCTATCTTTGACAAGCTCTAGAGTAGTACGAGCAGTTGAGACTTTGATTGAATGATAACGTCCTCGTTCAACTCCAACTATGTCCGCCAACATGTCCACATCTACCACGTAGACTTGGTCTCGAACACTGAATGAAATTCTATTCGCATCTAAAAAGCTGAGATTCGAATAGAAATATGCGGTAAGTTGTGCATAACCGTCCGTGGTGTCGGAGCAAAATTTCTCAAGTTGAAGCAAGTTGAACTTTTCTCTTAAGTTCATGTTGATGGCATCCAAGAAGTCAAAATCGACACTTCTAGGGTTTATCACCCCTCTTTTCAACAAAATACACATTCTCCGATCCTTTGATTTGAACAAATCCATCCGATTTCCTTTCACCTTTGCTGCCACACCCATTCTAGGTTGGAATTCAAGGAACATTCTGTCATCATCGTTCCCTTCAATCGATTTTGTCCCGGTACACGAGGATCACTTGGAATATTCGTAAGTGCGTCCTCTGCCTTTCCTTTCGGAGCAACTCCCAATTCCTCCATTTTCCGCAGAAAAAGATACTCATTCCCATAATTTTTGTCCTTAAGGAATTCATCTATATAGTTTAATGGAGTACCGGTGCTTTTCAACGCACGATAAAGCTTATAGATAAAGGAGGGTTTTTGGACTCTTACAGTCGGCTTCCTCGATTATCTCTTCCTCCATATGTTGACTTGCACCTTGTGGGGTAGAAGGCGATGAATGACGTGGATGAGAGTGAATCGGGCTTTGTTGCTGACTTGATAAGTCTTCCTCCTCAGTGAGATCGAAATGTGTCGGTCCCTTCTCCATTCTTTGTGGTCCCCTGCTTGCGATTCTTGATGATTTCCTCGAAGAAGACATCTTTCTTTGTCGTTTGGAAGATTCCTTCACTTGCTTTCCCAAGAAAAGATGACCACTTTCTCGAAGATGAACAAGAAGTAAAAACAGGATCGGGAAGAGAGTGCCTTTTAGGGTTTTGAAGATTGGGAAAAAGAAAATTGTATATATATAACTCAGTTTTGAAAAGGGAAGTTCAATCGGCACAAGGAAGGTGTACGAACACTTCTTTTTAAAATCAATAACTGCCAAAATTAATCCCTTTTTTTTTTAAAAAAAAAAGACAAGTTTTCAATCTTCACACAGATTAGATCGTACCTTTTCGAGTTTAGATAAAATAGCAACTTACAGTCTATAGCCATGAATGTCTGAGTCTGAGGATTTAGAGTCTGAGAGATTAGAGTCTGAGAGTTGGTGAGTCTCTAGACTTTAACTTCTTCAAGCTTCAAAATGTTGAGTCTGGAACGGATAAAGTCGAATTGATTTTTCTCCAAAGGCTTTGTGAATATATCCGCTAGTTGACTCTTTGAATCAACAAATTGAATCGAGATTTCTCCATTTTGAATATGATCTCTAATGAAGTGATGTCGAATCTCTATATGCTTTGCTCTTGAATGAATGATTGGATTTTTGGTGAGATTGAGCGCGTTGGTGTTGTCACATCTGATTTCTGTGCATGAGTTTTCAATCCCAAAGTCTTGTAGCTGTTGTTTTATCCATAGAATTTGCGAACAGTAGCTTCTAAGAGCTACATACTACGCTCATCGTTGAGAGAGTCACGGTGCTTTGCTTCCTTGAAAACCAAGACACTTTGTTCTATTTCCAAGCGAGTTGACAAGTTCCGGAAGTGCTCTTTCTATCGACTCGCAACCAAGCGGATCTGCGTCTCGAGTATCCTATAAGATTAAAGTCTCCTTCTTAGGATACCAAAGACCGATGCTTGAAGATGAGGCAACGTATTTGATAATACGTTTCGCAGCACTGAGATGAGATTCTCTAGGATCTGATTGAAACCTAGCACAGATGCAAACACTCAACAAAATATCAGGTCTAGAAGCGGTAAGATAAAGAAGTGATCCAATCATGCTCCTGTACAGCTTTTGATCTACTTTCTTCCCTTCTTCATCCTTGTCTATCTTCAGAGAACATGACATTGGTATGTCGGTCTTTTTGCACTTTTCCAATCCAAACCTTTTGACAAGATCATTTGCATACTTTTCTTGATGAATGAAAGTTCATTCCTTCATTTGTTTCACTTGGAGTCCAAGAAAGAATGTTAACTCTCCCATCATACTCATTTCAAACTCATCTTGCATAGACTTAGAAAATTTCTTGCATAGACTTTCATTAGGCGATCCAAAAATAATATCGTCCACATATATTTGAACAAGTAAAAAGCTTTTGTTTTCCTTTTTGATAAATAAAGTAGTATCCACTTTACCTTTGACAAAACCATTATGTATTAGGAACTTACTTAGTCTGTCGTACCAAGCTCGAGGTGCTTGCTTTAAACCATACAAGGCATTTTTCAGTCTGAAGACTGAATCTGGCTTCTTTGGGTCTTCAAACCCAGATGGTTGTTCCACATAAACTTCCTCATGGATAAATCCATTTAGGAACGCACTTTTGACGTCCATTTGGAATAACCTGAAATTTTTATAACAAGCAAACGCAAGTAATAGTCGAATAACTTCTAACCTTGCTACGGTGCGTAAGTCTCGTCATAGTCTATTCCTTCTTCTTGCGTATATCCTTTGGCCACGAGTCTTGCTTTGTTTCGTACGACTTTTCCTTTCTCATTCATCTTGTTCCCGAATACCCATTTGGCTCCAATAACAGTTTAACTTTTGGTTTAGATGTCAATTCCCAGACATCATTGATGTTGAACTGTCTGAGTTCTTCTTGCATAGCTTCGATCCAACTTTCATCGATAAAGCTTCTTCTATGCTTTTTGGTTCAATTTCAGAAATGAGAGCCACAAAGCACTAGATTCTTCACGCCTTTTTGATCTCTGTGCGGATTCCTTCATTGATTTCGCCGATAATGAGATCTTTGGGATGACGGACTTATGCTTCCGATTCTTTGGTTGATTTGCCCGTTGATGATCTCTTTCTTTATTTGAATCTTCATGAACATCTTGATCTTGGACTTCCAGTCCGAGATGCTTCTTGAGTTGTAAGCCTTGGAAGGTGCCGGAGCGAGTTCGAGACTCTTCATCGAGTCTCGGGATCGATTCATCTTGCGTTGAGTCTTGGAATTTGACATTCATTGATTCCTCCACAGATGACTCTTCTTGTTATAGACTCGTAGGCTTTGCTTGATGTAGAATATCCAAGGAAGATGCCTTCATTTGATCTTTCTTCAAACTTACCAACTCGATCATTTGCATTTTTCAAAATAAAGCATTTGCAACCGAACACATGAAAGTATGAAACAATAGGCTTCTTACCTTTGAACAATTCATAGGGGTTTTCTCTAGAATAGGTCTTAGGAAGACTCTATTGATGATATAGCATGCTTTGTTGAAATAGCTTCACCCAAAATCGTGAAGAAATTTTACTTTCAATTAAAAGAGTTATGGCCATTTCTTGAAGAGATCTATTCTTTCTTTCCACAACTCCATTTTGTTCTGGAGTGTATGGAGAAGAAAACTCATGATTAAAGCCAGATTTATCACAAAATCTTGTAAAATCTTGATTTTCAAATTCACTTCCATGATCTGTTCTTATACTCGAGATAGCACACTTTTTTTCATTTTGAACCTTTTTAGCAAATTTTTCAAAGTACGAAAAGGTTTCTGACTTACTTGCAAGAAAATATACCCAGGTAAAACGAGAGTAATCATCCACAATTACTAGACAATATTTCTTACCTCTAATGCTCGGGTTCTTGTTGGTCCAAAGAGATCCATATGCAGCAACTGTAGTACATGATTAGTAGAGACATGATTTATTGGCTTAAATGAATTTCTTACCTGTTTTCCCGAATACATGGAGTGCATGAATCGACTTTTGGTATGGCAATTTAGGTAGACCTCGAACAAGCTTCTTTGATGAGATTTTGGCTAATTGCTTCATGTTCACATGGCCAAGCTTTACGTGCCATAAGACCGCTTCATCTTGAATTGAGATTAGGCATTGTGTTTCATTTGGTTTTACATCAAGGAGGTAGATATTTCCATGCCTTCGACCCATGAAAGACTGAGTCGAGTCTTTACTAATTCCAGAACATATGCCTTCTTGAAAGGAGATCTTGAAACCAGTATCACACAATTGGCTAATGCTTTGAGAAGATTGTAGTTGAGTCCTTCCATTAGAGAGACATTGCTTATTGTGAGATTTCCAATTTTCACAATTCCAAATCCCACAATGCTTCCTTTGTTTGTTTCCTCCAAATGAAACTTTTCCACCATTTACTTGAATAAGCTTTATGAAGCAATTTGAGTCTCCCGTCATGTGTCTTGAACATCCATTTGTCAAGATACCACTTTACCTTCTTTTGACAGAGACCGTATTCAAAAGAGAGTCTCAAGCTTTCTTTGGTACCCAAATTTTCTTGGGTCCTTTGGCGTTAGTAGAATAAGCATTATTAGGCCATATTTTCTTAGCAGGCTTCCAAACCATAGGACACTCTTTTTCAAAGTGATCTGATTGTTACACTTTGAACATCTTAGAGCATTTCGACCTACTGATTTTACAAAAACTTTCTTGAAATGATTTTTATAAGCCTTTCTCGACGGTCTTTTCTTAATTCTTTCTTTTACTTTCGGAAAATCAATCAAGGGGATTGTTTCTGCTGTCATACCTAGACCGAGACTTATTGAAGTAAGGTCTTTGAACCGAAAGAACTTTTTCAAGTTTTTCAGACCCTATTGAGAATTTCTTTGAAATATTTGATAAGTCAGTTTTTAAGAGAGCATTTTCTTTCGAAAGATTATCTTCATTCTCTTTAAGAGTAGAAACATTTAAGTCTAAACTTTTCACTCTTTCTTCTAAAATGTTTTCCTTTTGTTTTAGAGCTGAGTTTTCCTTTTTAAGTTCGGAAATTTTTTTGAGAGAAGTCTTAAGACTAAAACACAGTTCATCAATGTATTTAGAGACTTTGACAGGATTTTAAAATCACTTACCTCAAATTCACTGTCGAGTCGATCCAGTCTCGAGTCGATTGTGCCATCATACACAAAGTTGACATATTCCTCACACTTTCTTCACACTCAGACGCTCCGGGTTTCGGCTTTGAGAGCTTTTCGAGACTTTTTAGCTTTTCCTCTCTTCTTCTTCAGAAGAGGACAGTTGGGTCTGATGTGTCCCTTTTTCTTACATTCGAAGCAGACTACATCTTTGTTTGGTTCCTCATTATCAACAAACTTGGTTTGCTGTTTCTGAAAACTTTGTTTCTTTGAGTTGAACCTTCTTCCTTTTCTATTTAGCTTTCTGAATCTTCTTATTATAAGAGCAAGCTCCTCATCGTCCATATCTTCTTCGAAATCTGTATCATCGTAATCATCATTAGATTTTAATGCAATGGATTTCTTACCTCTTGGATCTTCGTCTTCATTAATTCGTTCCACTTCGTAAGACTGAAGAGTTCCAATCAGCTCGTTGACAGATAGTGGCATAATTCTTTGCGTCTCTCTTATTGAGGTCTTTATATGATTCCAATCCTTGGAGAGTCCACGCAGTAGCTTGTTCACCTTCATGGGATCAGAAATTTTTTGTCCTTGATTCTCAAGACCATTAACAATATCTGTAAAACGGCTAAACATGTCAGTTATAGATTCTCCTGGTTTCATTTTGAAGGCTTCATATTGACCAAGGAGAATGTTAATTCTGGTCTCCTTTACTCTGTCTGTCCCTTCATAGGTGATATGTAATCTATCCCAGACTTCTTTTGCTGTAACACAAGAAGATATTCTGTTATATTCAGTTGGTGACAAAGCATAATATAAAGAGTAAATTGCTTTTGCATCGAGTGCTTGTCTCTTGTTTATCTCTTCTTGAGACATTCTCTTTGGTCTCAACGCTTTCTTTCCCTCTTTCGAGATCGATGCAGCAGGTAGGTGATTCCTCTTTCCACAACGTCCCATTCCAGAGGATCCTTTGACCATAGGAAAGCTTTCATCTTGTTCTTCCAGATGTTGTAATCATTTCCATCAAAGTAGGGTGGTCTGGTATTGCTTTGCCCTTCCACCAGCCCTGGTGCTAGCATACTAGCCATGGATCTTTTACTCTGAAGTAAAACACTTCAAATAAAGTAAGAACATGGGCTCTGATACCAATTGATATTGCTAGTACGAGTACCTAGAGGGGGGTGAATAGGTATATTAAAGATTTTTCTTGATGATTACACAATACTTAGACAGTTAAAGGATTTGCAACAATTAATAATCAATCGTAAGATTGAGTAAAGGAAAGAGAGAATTGAACACGCGGTTTATAGTGGTTCGGCTTGATTCAAGCCTACGTCCACTTTTCTGCACTGACAGCCTATTGGCTGGATTCCACTATGAACAAAGAGATGTTACAGTGTTGATCTTCCTTGATTTCTAGGTGTAGATGATCTACCACACTCGCTCAAGGTAACAAGTATAAACACTCTCTGTGTATACAATTTCGCTCAAACTGTATCGACTAATAATCAAGGTTCTTCAGACTCTGGAATTTCTCTATCGATCACGTCACTAAAAACAACTAGAACGTCTTCCTTTTATACTCCTTTATGCCATCATAGCCGTTGACACTTACCAAAGGAATTCCTCCAATCTACTCGTTGGACGGAATCAATCAAGAAGATTATTCGAGCTATTTAAGGAACCTGACGATAGCCCATCAATCCTGTTCGCCCATACAATCAGGATCTTGGTTTCCAAGAATAGAACATTCCAAGAATATTTCGTCGACCATCGGATCTTCAATCGATCTAGATACGAATAAAAGAATCTGTTATTTTTATCCAATCAAGGGATCTACTCCAGAGGATAGGATCGAATCCTCAACCATATACTTCGGCTCTGGATTTCCTTCGTCACTGGATTAGAAAGACTGTCAGTGAGAATAGTCTTGAGTATTGAGTCTTGAGTCTTGAGTCTGGTGATCATAAAGTCTTTAGACTTTAAACTGTCGGTTTGCAAATATCCAGACTAGACTGATAGAAACGTTTTGTCAGCTTCAAAATATTCTGGAAAGATTTCTCCAACAATCTCTCTGTTTTTCTTTGGGCAAAGAGGAATTGGTAAAGAATTGCTTGGTGTATGTGGAGAGGCACCCTATGAGAAGAATGAAAAGAGTTTGGATGAACCTCGTTTGAATGAAGACTTGGAGTCACCTTGTCCTATAGAAAAGCTCAACTCAATCAACGGAATAATTGCAATCAGGTCAAGAAATCAAAGAGGTTGACCCGACTCGAAGCCAGTCTTGGGCATGGCCCGGCGGCCAACCTTGACTGAGACCCCCTGTAACCACCCAAGACTGAGACCCCGCGTAACCTCCCAAGACGAAGTTCCATTTGATCTTTCTTCCTCCACATAATTGTTGGGTCCACACCCCTTCAACAAACAAGTCAACTAGAAAATGGCAGCTCAAGTATCATAAATTTCATATGATGTTCACTTGAGAATTATAACTCTTTTTGATCACTTAAGTGTCATAAAACTTTTTAATCATTCACTTGTGTATCATAACTTTTAAAAAAAGTTAACCACAAGTACTTCAGATTTTTAGCACTTTGGTGAACTATTTAAAAAAATGGTCATTAATGATCTATTAAAAGTTATGGCACTCAAATAAGTATTTTTTTAAAATTATAATACTTAAGTGATCGAAAAAAAAATTACCACCCTTAAATAAGGGCCATACAAAATTTCTAACACTTGTGTTGTTTCTCCTCCCCCACCCCCAGGTAATTTCTTCTTTGTTTGTTATCTCCCCTTATTCTTCCCCGACTCCTATCTTCACCACGCGAGTCACGATCATGGGAAAATTGATTAGTTGTTTGGAGGAACAAGATCAAAACAAAACTAGCTTGCCTCATTACAACTTGTCTTCATGCCACGGTATAGTGCATAGATTTTGACACAATAACTTGAAACCACGTTATATAAGTCCACTCATCTATTCTTTTGAGGACAACAATAAGTCCATTGCTTGTTAGATAAGTCCAACGATCTACAACGATAAAATTGATTTGAGGAATACATGCTAGACTTTTCAGTTAGTGGAGGCATAGCTGTGGCTATCAATTAAACGAGGTTTAAATAATGTCTAATTTAGATTTGATACCATCAACATTAGGTATGTTCAGCTTCGCAATGGTTTGATCATTAAAATCTTTTGAATTTTCAATGGGTGTAAATTTTCAAGATGCGCTATATAAGTAGTTACTTAAAATACCCTCTATTATACTCCGCTTAAAGCATAATAATATATATCCATACTATAATAGTATTCTTGCAATGCACGTGGTAAGAATGATAGTAGTTGCTAATACAGCTATATAAAGATGGGACCCATGAAGCAATAGTGGGTGGTAATGACTTTGTTCATCATACAGACTTTACATCTTCTTTATTGAAAATTTTATCACTTAATGATGGACGTGGCAGATAAGGGGGATATAATTGTTAGCCATGCTTCAAGAATTATTGAAGACAAAGACAACCCAGTAACCTTTGATGTGCATTGGATATTAGTGTGTGCAATTGGTACAATCATTTCAAACTAGTGATATCTCTTTTGATCTCCACTTCTATTTAACTCTGGTTGATTGATACAATGAACAAAATCAGCTACGTGAATACGGAAGAAAACTTCGGTTTGACTATTAAATAAGAATTGATGAGTGGTGCCAGGGTGAGTTATTTATTGAACTTTGTGCAAAAAAAGGAGTTTTTTTTTTTTTAATTGGAAAGTAATAAAACGAAAGGATCGATAGACTTGCTTCTTGAAAGCTCACGAGCATCATGCTTTCTCTCTTTTAATTATAATTAGTTACAAGACTTTTATCATGTCGTATGTAGCCGTTACTTTTGAGCTAAAAAAAGGGTGTAACATTGGATAGAATCAATCGATGATGACAAACTCGAAGGTTTGTTTCTCAAAAAAAAAAAAAAAATCACCAAAAAAAAGACATTGGATAGAATCACATTAGCGCGTCCTGACTAAGAATGTTGAAAATAATGATTATATTTTATATACGAAATGCATGTTGTAAATTGAACAGAAATTAGGAAATATATTCCTATCAGCACGTAACCAAATTTATACCTTAATCAAACCGGTTGTTTTCTAATTCTTGATAGATAATTAGTAAATCCGAATTGATCTATTCTGAGAATATTTTAACAACGTTACTACATGAGACTATACTAATAGACTGACTATTCGCCGAAATTGTATATTTTTACCCAAAAGAACAAATCAGTGGGTTTATTCGACTAGTAAATTCTTGCTCCATTGACCGACCAAAAAAGAATTCTTGCTCCGTTCAATTTTTCACCCTGAATAACTAGCGATTAGCAAAGAAACAAGCGATTCCATGAAAGCACAATGATGATGCAAATAATGGTAGACGTCCATTGATTCGACAAGACCACAACACAGAGAAGGGTGGGCATCAGCTGTCCACGAATTGTTTTATAGCGAATGGATTTTTGTCATATCCAGGGATCTCATGTTCTATTACCATTAGAATGGTACCTGTTCTTTTCCAGAGCCAATGCGTGACTGACAAGATGATGGAGTTGACGTGAATCTTTACCACTACCCATCACACCCTCTTAAGTGAACACCTAAATGGAATTAGTGTCCTAAATCACTAGAAATGCTTTAAAAGAGAGGTATTATGTATACATATCATCAACAAAGCCTAAATTAAGTCACAAACTTTAGACATAATTCCAATTTCTTACATGGTTAAATCATTTCATGAAACAAATAATTGCTTTAAAAAAGTATCTCATATGATAATGACATATCGCAAGGGATTATCATCGATCTAGCCATAAACGACTACGTGTTTTGTCATGCAAATCTGAAAAAAAAAATCCTTATTTAAATCTAAAATGTATAAATTTTGCAATAGTTTATGTACAAAGTAGTTACATAAAACATCTTCTCCTATACTTCGTTAAAAAGCAAAATCATGTACTATAATTGTATTCTTGCAATGCACTTGGCAAGAATAACTATAGTGCTTTAGTATAAATTTAAGTTAGTACAGCTATATAAAGATGGGATTTATGTAGGGACAATCTGAAGCGACGGTGGGTCCTAATGACTTTCTTTATTGAAAATTGCATCTCCTTTATTGATGGGGCATGATACTTTCAGTTTCCTTGTCCTATAGAAAAACCCAAGTCAAGCACGTAACAAATGCATGCAAGTCAAGAAATTAAAGTAGGTGGACCCAAACTGAAGTTCCATTCCATTATTAGTGGTCATGTCCAACCCTTCTCAATTGATGACCCCCTTCATTGACCATACATATAGCACATCTCGGAAGTTTCCACCCATTGAAAATTCAAAAGATTTTGCTTCACATAAGATCTTTCTCCACGTTTCTTCCACTCTCTCCACGTGAACGTTGGTTCCACGTGAACATCAACGAACAAATCCACCCCTCTCCCCATCAATCCCTTCTGATACGCTATCTTTCTTCTTGTTCTCTTCTTAATGTCTTTTTTTCCTCCTCCCTTCTTCATCTCTATCTTCTTTCTTCACCCCACGAGTCACGATTATAGGAAAATTGATTTATAGTTTCAAGGAACAACATCATGAATAAAAACTAGCTATCCTCAAAACTACTCTTTCTCCATGTCACGACACAAGACATCAATTTTGATACAGTACCATGAAACCATGTTATATAGGTCCACTGATCTCTTCCTTCGGATTGAACAATAATTCCGTTGATTGTTTGATAAGTCCGAGGATTTGTTCTTGTGTGCAATGATTTCTTATATTTTTTGGACACTCACGATACAATAATTGCAAAAAAAAAAAAAAATACTACCATAGAATGAAATAAAACAAGAATTCATATACAGTTAGAGCAGAAAAAAGGCTAGCATAAGGACTCACTAAATGGGCATAAAAGGTTTCGCGCCCCAACTGTTATTTGAAAAAATATCAAGAACATTATATGGTTAATTAAGAACTTCTACACATGAGCGGGGCATGATCTTTCCTTACTATTTTAATGCTTTGTTTGGTAGAGGGAGGAAAGAGGAAAAAAAGGGGGGTGGTGTAGAAAATTTTTCCTTTTTCCTCCGATTCACTCTCGCAGAAAATTTAGACTTTTCAAAATTAGTTATTCTTCATTTCACTACATAGTGCATCGGATTTGACATGATACAATAATGCATCCAAATAGTTTGTTCTAATTTCTTCTCCAATGACATTTATTTATAGAATGTGGAAATTTCATGTAGGATTACCAAATATAGGATAATACTTTTAAGAAACGCAATAGAATGAGGCCACACACAGAATATCAATGTTCAAACTTGAATATGATGAGTTTGCATAACTCAATTATCGCTGCAATCTCACATATTAAGAATTCATATCTTGCCATGGTTATAGTCCACAGTCAAAGCAGTACAACTACATCATCTTAAGGTGTCTTGCTTCCAAAGCATAGCCTATGTCATAGGAGAAAGAATAAAGTTGCCAATGGCACCTATCATGAGTTGATGCCCCCTCTTTGCATATCACTTCAGGATAATGGATCCTCGGGTAAATTGACTACGAATATGTCGGGATGTGACAACAGGCAATGTGCATGGACAAATGTCCAAAATTGAAAACACTAGACACTCTTACAATATGTAGTGATCTACAATGATCTTACAATCTATAGTGTTAAAGTCAGTCAATTTGAGTATCAATGCACATTGGAACATTTATTTAATGGAGGCACCTCTTTAGCTGTCAATTAGGCAAGATTTAAGTGATGTCTAATCTAAGATTTAATATCGATAGGTATGTTCAACTTCCCAATGGCTTGATCATCAAGTTGGTCTAGTTGAATGTGATATCCTAATTTTCCACTTCTATTTTCAATTGAATGAGTTGAGCTTTTCATCGATGCGCTTATAGCTTTTTTTTTTATGAGTTGGCAACTCACGAGTTAACTAATCGATCGGGTGAAGTCGTTAAGGAATTTTAATGCTACAGACTCGAGAATTCGACCAAAAATCGACTACTCAACTGTGCTAATCTACAATGGTCAATATGGCACTGTCAAAATCGATCAGAGATCAGAGATAGATCGATTCGACTGAGATATGTGATCAATGTGTGAGTGATTTCACCTGATTGTAAAATTCTCATCGAATGACACTGGACTGATTATTCTGTCTTTTCTGTACCTTGTGTCTGTATTTGAAATCTCGAGATTTTCACGACAACCGAGCGTCACCAATGAGTCGAAGATGTACATTGCGGCTTGAAAATAATTAATCACAGGTCAAATGCGCCAAAAATTCCTAAAAGCTACCATGTAGATCAAGACGCACTAAATTCACACCAGATTGAAATTAACTGTGAAATTGAACTCGATTTCAGAATTAGAAGTTCTGTCATGTCACAGATCATTTTAAAAACGTCAACTCATCCTTAGAAGATTTTTCTACAAACCGAGATTTTCGGCAAAAAATCAAGAATTGACGGAATTGGATCGGGAAAATTAGAAGACAATTGCTGAGAGCACTTTTGGCATCCAAGATGGATTTATTGGCATGGAAAAATGTGGATTCAAGTGTGGAAACATGGGATGAATTTTTGGGACTTCAATTGAATTGAATTAAAGAGAATTGAAGAGGAATCGAAGACTTTGAAAGAACAAATGTGCAAAATTCGTAGCCCACTTTCTCCATTATAGAGGTCTTAGGAGAGCTTGGAGAAACTAGAGAAAACCGGCCATCCTTCCCTCTTTGCCGTCAAGTAGCCCGTAAGCCACCATTGACTGCCGTTTCCCCCTCTATTTTCTCTTATGTCGGTTTATGCTCCAACTGACCTTTTGGTGAAAACTCAAGTTAAAAGTCAACTTCCCATGAGAATTAGCTCATGTGCCACCCATCATTGTGCTCAGCATGTCCAGTTCGTACGGAAGAGCCCGACCTTTCACTGGAACGATTCTTTGGCTATCCCGTACGCCCGGTGGTCGCCGATTCGTCGGTCCGCCTGTTTGGTCCGCCTGTTTCGCATTTTCTTTGTTTTTCTCCCATTCTGACCCTTTCTTTGCCCATCCTAACCACCAACAACTCCCCCTTGACCCCTGGGTGCCGCCGGTTGCCAACCACCCATTCGCCGGAGCTCCGATTAGCCCGTTTTTGCAGTTGCAGCTACTGGTTTCCTCTCTGTAGTTCAGCTAGGAATAGAAGCAGAAGCCAACAAGGCCATGAGGTCTTTAAGGCCCGTTTTCAAGCCCTTCTCGGCCTCAGTTGGTGTCGCCACTTCGAGGTTTATCGCCTGCCTTAGCGTCATCATCATCGCAGTGACTCACTGGAACGCTAAACCGATGAGTTTACTCACTAAACCTTGCTTAGGAGTTTAATTATGCTTAAGGGTTGTTTATATTAAGCTAAGTATGGTTAGATGGTTAGATTAGCTTATTTAATTGTTAATTAGATTAAGGGATGTGATTAGTTTAGTGGATAATTAATTAAGGGTAATTATGTGATTAGATTAGTGTAATCTTGATTAGGCCTTAACTAATTATTTTAAATTAATTAATTATTTCAAAATTATAAATATTATAAATATAATATAATATAATATAATATAATATATAAATTTATTTATTTTTGAATATATTTAATTATTTATTATTTTCCGAAAATTAGACCGGGATAGTCGGTGATCGGAATTTCGTGCTGACTACTGTGGTGTGTTCAGATTATGCATTTGATGATCGGATTGTGCAAATTGAATGCTGATTGTGAAAATATGGAATTTATTTAGAAAAATCTCGGGTGTCGAGATTTGACACCAAAAATGGATTTTAAGTACTATATCAAATAGTGGGGTTTGAATGAAAATGTATCAATTTTTATGGTTTGAATTGACCGTGTACCAACACATGACTATTTTCCGAGATGTTTTTAATACGGAGAAAATAGGCTAAGATCACTATTTTAATTAAGGCATTTGTGTGCAATGCATGGTAAACTGGGTCGAGATTGATTGGTCATGTGTTGGTTAAAGAGAACCCGTCCTAGCGTTTAAGCCGGATGTTACTAAATTTCACTTTCGAGTTACCCATGCATTAGGGTAGTGGATTGTAGTAGATTCTAAACCTAAGCTCTTTCGGGATAGTCGCCAATGTGACGTAGCCGTGCTCAATGGGGAAAAGACAATGCCTGGCTACGCCAATAGACAGCCGAACATGGGAGTCAGCTGTGCCTTCAGTGACTTAATTAACAATTGAAACACATGATTGTCTAAGTTTGATGCGCTTGATTATTAGACAAAACTGTATGGTATGGTATGGGACGTATTATAACGGTTTGGCCTTATAATCGGGACCCTTGTGATTGATTAAGTTGTTGAGGTGTTTCAATTGTTATATGCATTAATTATATGCATTTGTGATATGACTGTGCTGACGTGTAGGAAGGAACTGAGACGAGGTAAGTCTTCATTCTCATTGTGTGGTTGTGTGGCTAAAGCATCCTGAGGCATATTTCCTTCCTAATAAGGGTTTAGAGGGTGGACTTGCTGAGACATTGTCTCATTGGTTATCGTATAACCATTTTCAAGTCCTTAGGAGGTAGTTGTGGAGGACTGAAGCCCCGGAATTTGTGGAGGTGGAGTCCAAAGGATCGGCGTATATGTCCGACTAGTGTGTCATAGGATAGCTTCTTTTTGAGGGCCGACCTTTTTGTAGACTTTTGACCAGACTCATTTTTGTATCTAAACCCGGTGTTTATAAAAGTATGCTTTTGTGATTGCCCTGCTTTTCTATCCCATGCTGTTTGTTGTCAGGGGTATTTGTTTCATTTCCGCATGTGCTTAAAAAGGAATGGGTCGACGACGTGTCTTAGGAATGTTGCATTTGTGTCGACCACAGAGAGATGTGCGTGCTCGCTCGAGGATTGGGGCATGACACAAAAATCCCTTAATGAGCTATACCCAAAGAAATAACGACCATCCAAGTGATGGGATAAGGAAGTAACCTGAATACACAACCCTTATTTTAAAGACTAGACCAAAAAGATTGAGTGATGTAATTGTCGATTCCGTGCTCTTTCATTAGTTGCAGGACATATGTATTAGCCCACTTGGAAGCACAACTCTGTAGAGGATTCCCGTCCAACTTTATTGTTGGGTGCTTTTCTTCCCTCGACTTATGACTCTTAAGGGAACGCTTTAAAGAAAAACCTCAAAATTTTTTGAAAAGTCAGCACGTTTGCTTTAGCCTTTCCGTCAAAAGTTAAAGCACTACTCGAATAATTTAAGAAAAATTATGAAATGATTATATGTAAAATTACGTGTCAATGTTTGTGTGCGATGAAATTTTAAGGTATATAGAATTTAAAAAATTAAAACTATGCGTACCATAGAATTAGATTAAGTAATGTTATAGATATTTAGATATCTTGTAAAATGTAGAAGGTGCAAAGTTAATCTCCCTACTGCAATTATCTTATGGCCAAACCAAAGAAGCACAAGCAAGATATTTTCTTCTGCGATACGGGTTGAGTAGTTAAGGAAAAAAGTGTTGGCCATCGCGCTATGGAGTTGCTTGTTTGGTGCAAGCACACGATCATGACATGCCTATGTCGTCATGGGTGACGGTGCCAGATTCCTCAATAACCAATGAGTTTTCATCCATCACAGCCCATGAATACGCACTCATTTTAGATATCTTAGACAATACGTCCGAGGAGTATTCTCCTTCGATATATAAAGGAGAAAGCAACGGGTCTTCAGCACTTCACAAAGACCATTGAATATACCAGAAACATGAAATTCTTGTAACTAAAGTTAGAGTTCGTTAATGAAAAACTAGGGAGGGAAGAGCAATTGGCCCTTTGCCATCCCACGTCGAACACGAGGATATCACAAAAATTGACGGTGTCATTATTTCTATAGCTGGAAATCAACAAATGGCTCGTATGATTATTTTTTCATACGCTAACTCAAGTCTTGAGTCACCATAACCTTTCATATCACTCTTTAGTTGAAAGGATAGCTCATCTTGTAAATTTCACTGCAAGAGAGGATGAACAGGGTCGTTCATTCAGGCCATTGGCGTTCCTAGTTGCATGGCAAGAAAGACCAATGACATGAGGTACGTGGGTCTGGAATTGCGAGGAAGAGTCATGTTGTTCTCTGCCTGTGACCAATGGATTTTCAGGGCTTAATATGTGGTGGAGGTGTAGGCCATCTAAACGGCTTCCCAAGATCGACATAGATAGAAACTCGAACATCCTAAAGGAGAAGACGAAAATTTGTGTACCTGATTTTGAATTCATAGTTCCTAGAGCAAAACGACTGCAATCCGAGCCTTTAACACTGAAGATCTTCTCCTTTATGACCCTCAGTTCCTGGCTTGATGAGACACCACTCATAACTTGCCTTATGTGAGGTGAGAGAGTTTTTGGAAGAATGAGGGCTAGAGGAGGGACCTTAGGGCTATTTATAGAATTTTGGACGGGCCCTCTCATCATGGGCTAGGCCCAACTCGCCCACATGGCCAGACCCATATTCAACTGTTAAGAAACTTTATATCCTACCTTATTAGATCAACTCTGTAAGAACGGTTAATTACAATCTCAATTAATATAGCCCATATCAGAAAAATTCTTACATTCTCCCACTTGGGCTATATTAATTGAGAATGTATTGTATATGCGCACCTTTATCTTGATTTATAGATAATTCTCAACAATCAATCCAATCCCATAAAGTCTCCAATACCGGATCATGGCAGTAACTGCACATACATACACAGAGCTTTCCATGGTCACAAATGCTATCAACTTTACTAATATGGATTTAATATGGTTGTGTGGTAAATAGATAACACATCATAAAGAGTTTTACCATATGTGTTATGCTCTTTGTCGGTCACTATTCTCTTACCTTACGTGTCACAGAAAGCCGGACGTGGCACTGGAGAACATCTTTATGGTTCTAATGAACCTACATATGTCTTATCTTTATGGTTAATCTTTCTTTATGTATAATTGAAACATATGTACAAGGCTAACAACTAAATGCCCCTAGCCTTTACTCAAGATTTACACAGTACCTTGAGATTTTCCTTAGATATATTTACGCAACTCAATAACAATTTATATAAAAGGAGTTGACATATATCTAAATGTTACATAAAGTAACAAAATGCAGACTTAAACTTTATTAAAGCAAATTTGAAATAGCTCCCACTAAACGATAGTATCCAGCGATTCTCCCAAGCCCATGTTCATGATATGTCGCTCAAACACACAAGGGTGTAGGCCTTTAGTCATTGGATCTACCAACATATCGTTTGTGGAAATATGCTCTACTATAATGTCACAATTATGTACCATTTCCTTTATGGTCAAAAACTTGACCTCCATATGCTTAGACCCTTTGAGACTTCTGTTGTTATTGACAAATAACACAACAAAATTATTATCACAATATAACTGTATGGGTCTATCCACAAAATCAAATATGATCAATTCCATAATGAGGTTCTGAAGCTAAATTGCTTGAATAGCAGCTAAAAAACATGCTGTAAACTCCGCTTGCATGGTAGAGGAAGATATAAATTTATGTTTCTCACTTTTCCATAATACTGCGCCTCTTACTAACATGAATATATATCCTCTTGTCGACTTTCTATCATCCTCACAACCAGCAAAGTCTACATCTGAATATGCCGACAATCGCAAATCATGGACATATTTATAAATCATCATATAATCTCTTGTTCTTTTCAAGTATCTCGAGACCTTTTTGGCAGCAACCCAGTGATCGTGTCCTTGATTTGACTGATATCTACCTAAAAGCCATATTACAAAGGCAATGTCTAGTTTGGTGCAAATTTAAGCATACATGATACTTCCAAGTGCATTAGCATAAGACACGTCTTTCATTTGGTTTTTCTTAGAATCTGATTAAGGACATCGTGAGAGACTCAGCTTGTCACCCTTAACTACAGGAATAGTTCCTAGCTTGCAATTCTACATGTTGAATCTCTCCAAAATACGACCAACATATGCCTTTTGAGACAAACCCAACATATGATGAAACGATCCCTATGGATTTCAATACCAAGAACAAAGGATGCCTCACCTAGGTCTTTCATGTCAAAATTCTTTGACAACATTTGTTTTGTTTCACGCAGCAATCCAATATCACTACTTGCAAGCATAATGTTATCTACATAAAGTATAAGAAAAATAAATTTCCTCCTACTGACCTTACAGTATATGCATTGATCTACTTTGTTCTCAACAAAACTAAAAGAAATAACAACATTGTGAAACTTCAAGTACCATTGTCTGGAAGCTTGTTTGAGACCATAAATAGCATTCTTTAGTTTACACATAAACTTACTCGAATCATTTGCTGTAAAACCTTCGGGTTGCACCATATAAACCTCCTCATCAAGGTCTCCATTTAACGTCCATCTGGTGTAGTTCCATGTCAAAATGAGCTACTAATGTCATGATCACTCTAAATGTCACGACCCAAACCTTGAGCGCATGCATATCCCGCAATGGTCGATGAAAGTTTGCAACCTCCTAGGAATGGTTGTTGACCCATTGTTTTTATTGCACAGGCAGAAACGTAATAATAACCTCCAAACAATACAGAGATGGGATAGCAAACATAGGATTATACTTACATTAAACACACATATTTTTATAAGAGTGTTGTTGACACCTAAATTTTAACTATTTTTATTTTTATTTGTTTACATTAGGGTAACAATAATATTTAACTTATCTTTTAAAAGTTGTTAAAAATATTTTGTTGAGGAAGAAGATTTTGAAAGATTTTGGATAATGAAGCCATATCAAACGTTGAGTGAATTATCTTAAAAAATCTTCATAAAGAATTTGGGGCTATTTTCTTGTTGAGCACATCTCTCCATTTCGAAGGATGATCCTTAGCAATTAGGTCAATATATGCAAATCTTCATAGGTAGAACAAACTGGGTTTTCACTCTATAAATGGGGAGGCAAGGCTTTGGAAAAGGGGGTTCTCTTCGTCGAAAGGAAAAAAAGAAGGGAAAAGTAAAAAGAAAAGGTAGAGAGAGAATATAGAGACAGAAGGGGAGGGATTTGACCCCTCTTGTTCATCATCTCCCCAAGCTCGCTGCCCACATTATGCTCCATCCCTAACACCTATTGCTGCTCCATCCACGACTGCCCGGTGCTCCTCCACTGCTGTTCCGCTAGTTTCACTACAACATCCGGCCTCGCCGTCGACGCACATAGCTGCTCCCTTGCTGGTTCGTCTCCCTTGCGCGACCCACTGCCGAGATCTGCCATCCTGTCCCACTGCACTTCCGTCCGCGAACACCCTCGCCACACCAGCCGGTCTCGCGGCGACGCATAGCCCCACGACCTACGTTGACCGCAACCTCAGGCCCGCTAAAGCTCGTCACGACCCACCACTCCGCCCCACTGAGCATCGCCCATCGGCCAGGAGCCGAGGACCTATTGACCCCTTGACACGCTCATGCGATTCGACGCTACCGCTGAATCCCTGTGCCCTGTTGCCGGAGCTTCGCCGACGCCGCCTCCACCGTTGCTGTCCCGATCTCATTGCTCGGCTACCCCGACATCGGCAGATTTGAACCCGCCTCCGACGTGACACCCGCACTCGAAGTCTTCTACCCGCAACGCCTTTTGCCGGAGTCCGAACGCCAACAGCTTCGATCGTGATTCCCTTGTTCCGCCGGTTGTCCTTGCTACCCGGGTGCTACCCCTTTTTTGCTGGTCTACCTTCGCCGAGTTCCCCTTGCCGGATCGACGACTTGCTACCCTTGGAGATTAGTCGCACGAGCAAGCTGTGTTTAAAAAAAAGGAAAAAAAGAAAATTAGGTAGTTTATTTATTTATCTCTTTCTTGAATTATTATTATTATTATTTTTATAGCTTTTTTTTAGTAGAATTGTTCCTTAAATATATGATTGATATTCTAACATGAAAATTCCCTCAAGCTAGGGATTGCCATTCTGATTTTTGCACCCGAAATCCGACTCGTTATCCCTTACAAAAATCGACAATCCAATCTCAAGCACGAGATTCGATTCGCAATTTAATTTTAAAATTGGTCAACCCGATCTCATGCGCAAGATATGATTCGCCAATTTTTGGATATCAACAATATCTTGCTTGATTTGATGTCGTGGTGTTTGAGTCGGTTTTATTTTTGTAAAAGGAAAAGGAAATAAAAAAATTCTGAATTGGGATTAGGTTTTTTTTTTATTATCTTGCGTATTTAGGGGATTTTATTTTGAACCATGAAAAAAAGAAAACAAAAAAAAAAGTGCATTCATTTAGGATGTTAGTTTTTTTTATTTGAATTGCATGTTTAATTTTAAATTTCGAATTTTATAAAAAGAAACAAAAAAAATCATCATGCAGATATCATGTTGAATTAGGGCATTCTTTGCACATCATTGCATGTTAGGGTTGCATGTTTACCAATTATAGATAGATAATCTCTCCTAAATAAATTGCATGTTTTGTTAGGAAAATAAAAATGCCCACGTCATATAGAATTAGGTTCATGAAATGCACGTCATTTATTGACTGTTATTAGGTTCATTTAATTAGAAATTGCCTGTCATTAGATTATGTCATTTAATAAATGTCGTGTGACATATAACTCGCATATTAAATTATATGTCACATGTCATTTTGGTTAGAATAATTTTGTGCATCATCGCATTGCATCACACATCATTAGAATTAAGTCATTTTGGTTAATTTAGATTGCATGTTTAAATATTGCAAGTTCATTAAGAAATCACAAAAAAAATTTATTCATTCATATAGTTTAGGACATGTTGCCATGCCGTATCATTTCATATTAGATTAAAAGCATTGCATTGCATATGGATTATAGTCTCGTTAAAATGTGAAAGCAAAAATTGAATAATTGCTTGTTAATTAGAAATCATATTTAGGATTGTTGATATGAATTCTGATCTAATAACGCAGATACTTTTGTTGCTTTGAGGTAAGTTCTACATTATTTAATTGCTTTCTTGGGTGTTAAATTGGTGGTTTGCACATCCACATGATAACCTCATATGTTAGGGAGATAAATTTAAAATCAATTTAATCTGCCTGCAAAAACATTCTTAAAAATAAAAGGGTGGTACCAAAAGGGCATTAGAGAAATCTAATGTAACAAAGTCCCCATACCCATAGTCTCTCGTTCGTCGGAGTAAAGTAAATCTCCCGTTACTTTATTTGGGTTTCTAATCGACCCACCAAAAATAGATTAGTGGCGACTCCAAATTGAAAATCATTTGCATATTAAGAACTTGAACTTAAGTCGCGAATTGATATGGGCTTGGGAGAGCCCGAGTTAAGTTTAGGCTTAACAATCCATTAGTCAGACTTAACAATCCATTAGCCAAACTCTAAGTGGTTCACACCCAAAAATTTGGTTGCGACAAGTGTTTACACACATAAAAGTCTAATATGACAAGGATCTGTTTAAAAAAGAAGAGCTTCTAAGCTATCTATGCTCCAAGCTCCTTGTCCATAGGGACAGGGTCCTAGGCGATCCCGTCAGACTTTTCGATAACAAAAGCACAAGCTGTCACCTAGTGTCCAAGTTAGATGGAAGACCCATCGACTACTGACAGAAACTAAACCAAGACCTAGCTTTCACTCCCTTCGACTCCATGTACATCTCTTGAAAATCCTCCATCTAGGGACCTAAAAAATTTTAGCCCACAATAGGGTGAGATCACATCTCAGCGAGTTAATCCTCTAAATCCCGAGTAGGAGAAGGGTACACTCTACATGCAACCTAGTCACGTTTTTAACAACTCTTTTAATACCAAAATTTTCCTGCATGTTAGTGTCAATCAAAATATACATAACAGTATCGAGCTCACACATCATATGAATACCTTAACATGAGTATATGTAAGGACATAAATATCAATGTAATCATACGGGCCATAGTCAATGCAACAAATAATAATCTTTCGGCATAAATGGGCATCGTCTCGCACCATTGAGCACGAGAATGTCTACACTTAGACGGCATTCCGATTAGGAGCATCGGCCCAGCATCCACTATGATCAACATCCCTTGACTTGGAGCATTCCTAAAGAAGCATCGTTTGGCCCTAAGGCTTATGACGGAATCTCATGTCATGTATGTATTTACCCAATATCACAATTCAATACTCAATTGCACATTTCATTCACAACATCAATTAAACAATTTTCCAGCAAGAAACATCTCAAAACAGTTATAAATTTCTACTAACCAGAATTGCCAGAGACTGCCCAGTTGCGCACTTTTGAGTTCAAGACCAGAAACCAACTCACATGAGTTTGAAAATTCTCAAACTTGAACACGTACTAAAGGATATGTAATCAAACATTTTTTTATGAAGACACCAAGGCTCAAATCCTTATGGATTCGGCCTAGTAATTCACTCAATTTAGTACTAAAATCGGGTCCATTTCCAGTGGTTCTGTTTTCTGAAATCAACTTGGTTTGGGGTCTGAAGCAAGTTCGTTTGGTCTGAAATTCGAGTATGTTCAACTAGAAGATGCAACAAACAATTTTTGTGAAGAACCCATTTTTAAAATTGAACTTGAAAGGTTAGTAACAACCCATAGAATCCTTACATGTCACAAATTCCAATGCAATTCGAGTTTCTATTTAAAGACAACAAAGCCAAAATCATTTTTCTTTAAATCCCCAAAAATCCTAAGAAAAATATATGTTATACTTGAAGATGTGTAAAAAATTTCTTCAGAATGAATTCACTTCAAAATCGCAACACATGTTAGTCCACAAAAATAATAAATCACACTCGTCCAAAAAACAGTTTTAAAGAACATCCATTGTTTTTGGCCAAGCTATCCTCTACGGTTCTTATCATGCTATTTTAACTAAAACTAAGCCTCCCTGTGGCTAATCTAACCTTAAACTAATATTAACTATCTTTAATCTTATTTAAACCTTTCTAGCCTAATTTCAACCAATAAATAGAGGTACACAACTCCTATTCCAGTTTTAGGAGAACAACTCACCTATTTAAAACTAAAGGCAGCTCTCGATGATGGCTAGACAGTTACATAGAGACAAGCCTTGGGTCTCTCAGTGATAGGGTTGAGCTGAAACAGCAGAGAGGTGTGCTGTAGTGCGATGACGACAACAACAACAACATACAGAATTACAAAATTTTTGGTAGAGAGAACCAAACGTGGATTTTGGTCAGCTGCGTTGTTCTCTTGCTGGTGAGGGGGTTTTGTTGTCACTTGAACTCTAAGATCAAGAGATATAAAACATGGTGGTAGTTGGGTCAAAGTTTTTGTGGGTCCAGGAATTTGTAACGTCAAGACCGCGCCTTCCTCTATTTTCTTAGTCGTCGGTTTGTCGTCCAAGAGGGAGCAGGAACAAGGATTGCACATTTAAAGAAGAAGAAAACAACAACTTGCACGATTGAAAAAGAAAAGGGAAAAAGAAAACGAGTAGAAAGGGAAAGAGGGAGACAGGTGCACAACAGCAAGGGAGAAGAAATACGCGCGGAAGAAAAAGAGATAGGTAAAAGAAAAAGACAAGCTTTTCGGCTGAGAGAAAAGAAAGAAAATGGAAAGAAAGAGAAAGGGGGAGAGAGAAAAGAGTAGTCGTATGGTGTCAAGAAGAGGAAGGGGATTGCACGGAGAGGGAAAGGAGATGGAGGAAAAAGGACCATGAGGGTCTCTCCTCTCACATTTCCACAGCCTTTTTATTTTTCCACAAGAGCTTTAGTACTTTTTCCATGGAAAAATTGGTTCTTATCCTTCTCATGAGGCCTACCTTACTTGAACATACTTATCTCTTTCAAATGAGATGCAAATTGTGGTGGAATCCATCGTAATATGCAAGCATCCGAATTTGAAGCTAATTCCCATAACTTTTCTTTTTTCCATTTTATCCTTTTCACCATCTTAGTTAATAAGGACAATTCTGCATTTAAGTCATTACAATTCATTCTCCAAATGTTCCACCTTAAAGGCCCAAAAAGATCAATTTAAAATATGGTCTCTCTCTCTTTCCATTAATTTGCTGCTCTTGCATTTTTAACAATACAATTCCTGTTATCAATAAATTTTGAAAATATGCAACAATATCGACAAAAGATCGCTTCAAGTGCCAAAAGTTGGCATAAATAGACACTTAAGTGCCAAAAGTTACGAAAATGATACTTAAGTGCCACATTTTAAGAAAAGTCGGACACCTGAGTGCCACCTCTGGCGAAGCCGACCGAAAATCATACGTGGCAATTAAATATAAATATTTCTTGCTGAGGTGGCTCGCCGGAGAGTTGACTCAGCTCTAATTCACCAAAAAACGATGTTATTTCTATAGTTGGCCAAAATAGAGCCATTAAATCAGCCAAAACGACATCATCTTCCCAATTGCCCTAAATCTAAAACCCTAAATCTAGCAAAATGCCATTGAAGTGCTAGAGCCCTAATCCCGAACCCTAATTCGATTTGCCCCAAATTCTACAATCGAATATTGGAAATGGAGAGTAGGACTTTCAGCAGCAGCTCAAATTTCTCTCGTCGAAGCGAAGGAGAAGACGAGCATTTATGTTTTTGTGGGTTACCAAGTCCAAGAAGAACATTGTGGACTCGAATGAATCCCGGGAGAAGAGTCTATAGATGTGCTCAATACAGAGAAGGGTCGAAGTGCAAATATTTCGAATGGGTCGATGTGAAATTCTCTCACCGAGCTATAGAGATGATATTTGACTTACTTGATGGATGTCATTAACCTCCATCTACGCCTGTGGACGACTTGGACAATGTTGACTCAATGCAAGCTCAAGCATCTTCTGCTAACCATTTGAAGAATGCAATTGCAAAGATCAATATTGAACGGAAGTGTTACCAAGCGTTTATTGTGTTGCTATTTTTTTGTTTATCCTACTTTATGATGAAATGTAAAGTACTGGAAGATGAGAAAAAGTTTCTCCGATTGCCATAATTGTAAATGAGTGAAGAAATGTACTTGTTTTGAATGGAATGTAACTTATTTTTTTGGAAGATGAGAAGAAGTTTTGTGTTGTCTACAAGATCGTTCTGGCTTTTTCTTTCTTTCTTTCTTTTTGGGCTGTCATATGTATTATGAGTTACTTCTTGTGCTTGTGGGGAGGTTAATGATAGGGAATGAATGTATGAATGAATGAGATGTTGTTTGTACTATGTTTTTGCTTATTCTCGAATATAAATCGATAATGATGGAATGTATATTGGGTCAATGTGTTGTGGTGACTTCTTTACTTAAACTGAATGTAAACCAGTAGTAATGAATTGAATGGAGTTGCCATAAGTTGAACCTTTAAATATATAAACCAGCAGCTTCTTTGGTTTGCTGCAAACCACCATATACATGGGACAGACACGAGTGATTACTCAAGTGCTATAAGTTGTATTTAGTGATCACTTAAGTGCCAATCGTGATTAAAAAAAAGCCATTTAAGTGTCAAGTTATTATTAAAAGTGATCATTTAAGTGCCATTTGTAATTAAAAGTGAACACTTAAGTGCCATGTTTTTTAGAATGTGATTAGTTAAGTGTCAATTTTTTTGTACGTTTCCTCTATAAATTGCACCAGCCATTAGCTATTACTAGCCACCACCACCACCCACCACTAGCCACCATCGGCCTCTAGCCATCACCACCAGCCACACCAAGCATCTTAGGCATCCACTTGAACCACCACTATGCTAGTGGTATGCTACTACAGAAGTTGCTAGTGTCTTACACCAGCTTGCACCAACACTACCTAGTGCAAGATGTGCATATTGCACACTTACATCTTCTTGCACCAAGTGCAGCACAAACCCCCTACCTAGCCCTATAATAGACCCACCATCAGTAAGCATCAGCAGTCACCACTGGCCACCATCACTAGCAACACCAGCATCCCAACTACCACACCAGCATGTAGGCACCACCGTAGACCCACTATTAGCAGCCATTATTGGTGGTGGGTCGTGGGTCTATTGCAAAAAGGGTTTGTGCAAGCTAGGCTATGCATACTGAACTCTTGCACCGGTACTAGCTGCAGCAAAAGACCCCAGCCCAACCCCCATAATGGACCCACCACCACCAAGCTTTACCAGTTACCACCACCAGCCACACGAGCACCCCATTCACCACCACAGATCCACCACCAGAAGTAGCAAGTAAAAGTAAAAACAAAATCAAAAAAATGAAAAAAGGTAAAAATGACAAGCAACAAAATTGTTCCATTGATATTGAACTGAAGTCTCACAAACTCAATGACAAACTATTAAAAAAAAAAATCCACAGTAAAACAACTGACTCCTCAGCCCCACAAACCATATCCTATCCCATTTCATCAATTAATATGCACAATGCCTCATGTTCGTGCTCCTTTTGATGGACCTTTCACTTGATTCATAATCCTTGTACTTTTTCTAACTGGATGTGAGACTTCTTTTTCAACTGTCTCGGGATGCGTTGATTCTGATGGAGCTGCAATTATCTTAGGCTGAACTGATTTAGAGGGAACTTCAACTGTTGTAGGTTGAACTGATTCAGATGGACCTACAACCGTGTTCTTCTTACTCTTCTTTCTTGTTGGCGCAACAAATGTCTTCTTCTTTGTTGGTGCAGTCGTTGATTCTTGAGTTGGGCCTTGAGAGCTAAGAACCTCTGAACTTCTCCCAGGCTTAAAAAAAAAAAACTCAATTATCAACAAAAGTTTGCATCATTAATAAAATTAAATACAGCCTATAAAACTTACATTAAGAATAATTGTTCCAGAACGCTCATCTATATAAAGGCCATAATCATACTGTTTTAACCTCCTTCCAAGAGCTCCTCTTGTTTGAAGGGGGAATGTCAGTTTCAGGTATTTGTGATTGGTTAGCTCTTCTTCTCGCATGTGATTTCTTAGGCTCTTGTTGTGGTTGTTCATCTATAGCAGGGGCTTCTTCGACCAATTTTTTAGCTAGACGTCTTTTAGATGGCCTTCTTATAAGTGGCTCTTGATTTGGCTTTCTTTTGAATGTTTTTCTATTTAGCCCTTCAGCTCCAATGACATCTTCTGTTGGCTTTTGTGGTGGCCCTTGTGATGACCCTTCTAGTGGCCTTTGTGGTGACCTTGGTGATGGAACTTGTGGTGACCCTTCAGTTGGGCTCTCTATTGATAGTTGAGCTCTAGCTTGCCTTCTTCGAATCTGAGAAAAAGGCAAAGGACATCATAGATATAACATCAGGCCATATAACAACATAAAAGAAAAATAAACATAAATTATTGAACTTATCGGGTATTTTTTTCTCTGCTATTGCTAAAGAATAGTCAACTTAACTGGCCCTCCAGTTGCTTCGACCAATCCTTGAGCTAACTGTCTTCTACCTTGCCTTATTTGAACAGGCCCTTCAGTTTCAGGTACAAAAGGGGCTTCGACCAATTCTTCATGTGTTATTCTCGTGACCTGACAAAGACAAAAACATTACATACATGTCAATTATATTTATGCACATATTTGTTATAAACCATAAAGCAACATAAACACAATTGTCATGACTTATTGGGTTTATTGTCGTCGACTGAAGAACAGTCGACTCATTTCGCCTTTCTGTTTGTCTTTCTCTAATTGTCCCTTCACTAGGCCCTTTGGCTAGCCTCAACTGTTCCTACTGCTTCCTTAATTGACAACCTTTAGTATTGTTCCCTGCTATGTGGCAAAAAGAACACTTCATAATTACATCCGTTCTACTCATCTTATGCTGACATGAGACCTCTCCCTCCGTCATTCTTCATTTTCGCTTTAGTCTTCCCATTCTCTTCTTTAGTGGCAAAGGTTGAGGTGCTTCGCGATCTGTTGGCTCCCAGAACTTGCTACTTCTGATTGGCTACAACATAAATTGGTACGAAGCAAGATATTTTAGTTTCTTGTACCAATCATCAATGTAGTCTTCTGTGTTGTGGCCCTTCAATTAAATGGCACATATGGCATGTGCACAAGGAATTCCACTTGCTTGCCATGCTCTACATGAACATTTTATTGTACCTAAATGGACAACATACTTATCAGAGCCCTTCATTATCTCATATCCTTCATCCCCATTCCAAATGGGATGATTACCTATAGCCAAATTCTCATCCAATTTCTTAGTAATCCTAGGACCATATTGTCTAGTCCACTTTACAGCCTCATCTCTTTGTCTGTGTAGCCAAGTCATGACCATAACCCTTATGTCTTCAAGCATCGACATAGTCGGTTTGCATTTGGTATCTATTATCCTCCCATTGATGCTTCGCAGATGTTGATATCGATGTTATCACACTTGAATTCCTCGCTAAAGAACGCCTTGCACCAATACTTTGGTTCTGTTTGGAATAGTGCATCATAACATTCCTTTGTCAATTGAAGCGGTTCTTCTTTGGCCATCCTAAAGTCAGCCATATTTGTGCTCTTTGCTAGCTGTCAAAATTGCGACTATAGCTTGTCCCCTTTATAGTTCTTTGTCCAATTTGCATATATGTGCCACGCACACATTCGATGTCTAGCATAAGACAACAACTCAGCTATTGCTGGAACCAGTTCCTACAATAATTCAAAATAAGAAATGTAATCAAATGACTTGTTGATATCAAAAAGCAAACAATTGACCAAATCTTTCAAAAAGCAAACATTACCTTTTGTTGGTTACTCATGAACGCCCACCCTGCCCCATTTATTATCTCCAAATTAGCCATCAAATTTTTTAGAAACCAAAACCAATTATCCTTGTTCTCTACCTTCACAACAGCCTAAGCCAGTGGAAACATTTGGTTATTTCCATCTCTTCCAATTGGAACCAGCAATTCTCCCTTGTACAAACCCTTCAAAGAACATACGTACAATCCTAAAATCCGTCTACAACTAGATAAAAATCCCCGTTTGCATGTATCGAAGCAAACACAGAACTTATCGAACTTGGTTCTAATATCAGGAAGTGGTCTCTCTACAACCTCTACATACACTCTACTTGAAGGATTTTGCAGCCTACACTCCCAAGCATAATCCCACAACTGTCCATATTCGTTACTGTACTGACTAATGAGTATCTTCATCATATTTCGCTTCGATCTTTTGCATTGATTCCTGGATATATTGATGCCAACCTGCTCCTTCACCAGCATCTTAAACTCAGTACTATTCATCTGAGGCATCAGCTTAATTAAATCAAAGAAGTGCTTAAACAATCATGCGTTTGTTACCCTTTTATTTTCAAACTTAATGGAATAAGTATGTTCCTCTTGGTAGGCTCTAATCTGGAAGGATCCATTTCTCCTAATAAATGCGCCATAAATCTTCCATGGACAATTTTGCTGAAACACCTAGCTCTTACAAAGGTCTTGTCACGACCTCCTTTTTTCCGTTCGGGGAAAAAGAAGAAGGTTTAGGGGTATTTGCCTAAAGAAGCGGACCAATGGCCTTAAATTAGGCGCGGGCTCTCCCAAGCCCATACCTCGCGCGACGTTGGATTTCATAATTCAATTATTAACAACCTAAATATTTCTAGGAGTTGCCACTAACCTATTGGGGTCGGCTAGAAACCAATCGAGACATGGGAGTGGTGTCTCGATTCCTACGCAACCAGAGATTTCTAGGAACGGGGACTTGTTTACGCCAATGTTTCTATTAGCGCCCTTGCGGTACCACTAACTTGGAAAGTTATTTATCTAAATGGCCACACATTCTTGATTACTAATTACGATCTTTATGAAACCATTAAGTGTCCATGCAAATGTTTTTGTAGTTTTTTTTTTAATGTCTAGACTAATCCTAACATAATTTAGAAAAGAAATTTAAACTCAAATTAATGAAAAGCGGCTCATAAGTAAACATCCAAGAAATTGAAATGACTTGAAAATAAACGCGGAAAAGGTAAACCCGATACAAGTCGAGCAAATAATATTACATGGCCTTGTTATCACGCCCCGGGACAAGACTCCCATGAGCAAAATGAGAATTCAAATATGCATGAAATTACTCTATATACATGAAATTACTTTAAATAGTTTTAATCTACCCAAAATGGATTATTTACAAAAATGGTTATAAAATACCAAAATAGCATTAAATTAGGAAAATGACCTTTTAAAATTAAGAAAATTTCATATATGCCATTTATATCCTAATTTGATGCTATCTAACATTTTTTTATATTTTTGAAATTTTCATATTTTTCTCTTTTTTTAATTAATTTTTTTTAAAATAATAATAATTCCTTAAACCGATCTATGCTAACATGGAGTAACACATCACATGAATATCACAATAATCAAGCTCAAATCGACCGTTTCAAGATCGAAGCTTAGTTTTGGCATTTTGTCGAACGCTTGGTGTGCATTAAACTAGCCCCAATAGCCTCATTGAGCCATGTTTGCAGCTTTCAATCTCAACGCGTGAGTAATATTATGTGGAACTAAAACATCAAAGTTAAACTACCACATGCAAGGAGTAAGATTAGATAGAAATCACACCTTAAAACACACGAAAACCAAGCTGGAATCGTCATCAAATATGCGGATTTGATCTAATTTTGCAAATCTGGGTTTGAACCCAGGTCAAGCAAACAGGTTGAATGCCCATATTCAAGCCCCGACACTCATCACATACGAGATCTAAGGGAAACCACTTAATCCGAGTGAAAGTAGGTAACATGAGCTTTCAAATGCAAGAAACATCATAGAGAATGACCCATCGAACAACATCAAAACGACCTCTCCAAGAAGCACACATGCAAAACTTTTGAAGAGATTTCAAATACTTGGAAAAATTTCGGCCTCGAAATCAGTTTTCGGGGCTAATTTTCCTCTTGATTTTCATGATCAAAACATGCTCAAAATCGAAAATAAATACATCTAGGATGCTTACCTTGCTTCCTAGTTTCCTTTTCAAGTGGTTCTTGGCCGATGAAACCGACAAATTATCCTCGGGGCCTGTGAAAGTTGGCTTCTTCAACTGGAAATGAGATCTGCAAAAAAAAAACTGACAACGAAGGTTTTCGTTGAGCTCTAACATTAGATTTCAAGACGTATTTTGTTGGAAAACTTGACACCACGCCAAACTATATGTATTCTAGTTTGGGTTAAAAGTCAATATTTTCCTCATTAGTCTCTCAAATTTCTCAAAAACACTGGCTAACCAAGAACCTCTCGAAAATGCATGGTTTAAGGATAACTCATAAACCCTTTGAAATTGTAAGGTTTAAGGATAACCAAGAACCTTTTGAAAATGCATGGTTTAAGGCTAACCCATGAACCTTTAGAATTGCAAGGTTTAAGGATAACCAAGAACCTTTTGAAAATTGCATGATTTAAGGCTAACCCATGAACCGTGTGAAATTGCAAGGTTTAAGGATAACCAAGAACCCTTTGAAAATTGCATGGTTTAAGGCTAACCCATGAACCGTGTGAAATTGCAAGGTTTAAGGATAACCAAGAACCCTTTGAAAATGCATGGTTTAAGGCTAACCCATGAACCCTTTGAAATTGCAAGGTTTAAGGATAACCAAGAACTTTTTGAAAATGTATGGTTTAGGGCTAACCCATGAACCCTGTGAATTGCAAGGTTTAAGGATAACCAATAACCTCTTGAAAATGCATGGTTTAAGGTTAACCTATGAACCCTTTGGAATTGCATGGTTTAAAGGATGACCAAGAACCTTTTGCAAATACATGGTTTAAGGCTAATCCATGAACCTTTTGAAATTGCAAGGTTTAAGGATAACCAAAAACCTTTTGAAAATGCATGGTTTAAGGCTAACCATATGAACCTTTAGAATTGCAAGGTTTAAGGATAGCCAAGAACCTTTTGAAAATTGCATGGTTTAAGGCTAACCCATGAACCGTGTGGAATTGCAAGGTTTAAGGATAACCGAGAACCCTTTGAAAATGCAGGGTTTAAGGCTAATCCATGAACCCTTTGAAATTGTGTGGTTTCACTTTGGAGGAACTGTCATTCGAGAATATTCTGAAATGGATATTGCACATCAAATAGTATTCATTATAACAAGTATTCTAGTAGTGAAAGCATACTAGATGAGGTGAATTTCAACATATGTCATTAGAAACAATATCAAAAGTGTATCGGTAATGAGAAAGCAATGATTGCATAAACAAATCAAACTAATTCCGACAAATTGACAAACTCGCAAAACTGTCATCGCGCTCGAATGATATCATTAATCGTCAAATTCTCTTGGGAGAAAAGTCCTTGTCGAAATGACCCGACTTATGAGAAAGGTTTGTTAAGTATGCGAAGCAAGGATCCCTAGTCGAAAGGGCTTCTCACATATCCTCAAGAAAATGGCTGTTTGATCCCATCTGTTCATGTGGGAAATAAACGATCACTCAACCTCACTCTTCCCGTGCGCAAGGCTTTGAATCATTCGCAATAAGTACACATTGACCAATCAAAGAGGTCTTTTAGAAGGACTGTAGTGCGGGTTTGGTCATGGTTTTAGCAATGGATAAGCATCATTGGCTATGAAATGAATTAATCACGATCGACATCTCCGCCAGGTTTACAAGTCAAGAAACCTTAAGATGAGATAAGACAACCTTACTCTCACTTCTTCGAGCGGCATCTTCTTTAGGAAGTCCTTATTTCCACTTTGAATCATCCCAATCTGAAGAGACTTTGGAAATGGGTTGTAATGTTGATTCGGGGAAAGGTTCAAAAGGCTTAGCTCAAAAGGCTTAGAACTTTTTGTCAAAGGGGATTTGGGAGTTGGTGATTATAATGGCATCATTACCATATCATCCATTTTTTTAAAGCACTCAATGTTTAGAATTCAAATTGTCTCGAAAGTCCTTTGACTAATCATCTTAACATAATGGCTTTTGCATTTGCAATGATTTTCTTTTCAATGCATGCATTTTTTTTTTTGCCATTTTTGCTTTCACAGAGATATTCCTCTTGATGCAATTGTTTTTCTTCCACTGTCTCTCCCTTTTTTTTTTGTGGGCATTGGCCTTGCTTTTACCAGGTACACTGCTTTTTCATGCCCCTTAATTTTCACTTGACTTTTGTTCTTTCAAACTTTTTGAGCTCTTGGGACTTTCAAGATGCTTTTCATATTCTCATATAAACATCAATTGTTGGTAAATCATGTGCCTTGCCCCAATGTGGAGAGATAATCACCACTCGGGTTTTAGAAATGAATAGTTAGGCTCAATATGGTTTAAGCAAAGGGTATCGGTGTTTGGGTAGAGAAAAGAATGCTCTTCTTCACCTTGGGATGCTTCGAGCTTCCATAAGAATTCACCTAAAGTTACCACAAAAAAGATTTATGCAAGTGAGAGTAAAGAAACTTTTCTCATCTTCCCTCTCCAAATAATGTCAACCCAAACCTCCATAATTGCCCCATCATGGGGTGGTTCTTGACAGGGGTATTTTGTAGAAAATTCTTCACATTAAAAGGCTCGAATGGGCTAACTATTGTCACCTGTAGTGTGTATGATAGAGGAAAGAAATGCCTCTTATCATCTTGGTCTATGTACCGCTTGCGAATGAATTCAATGACCTTGAACGACACGGGTTTTCTTTTTCACTCAAATCCCAGTGCTTAAAGGACATGTTTGGAAATAGGTTGCCTTTCCTCATCCTAAGTGTTTCTCGCTTGGCATAAGTAACACCGCCTTTCATTTTTGTTGAGATCATCTGGGTGGATTAATCTCCATATGGAATTTTGATTCAAAATGAGAGATCAGCCGAGTGGATGGACAATTTGAAAGTAAAGAAGACTTTTGCAAACTTTGTGGAAAATCTGTTTTGTCAATTTCCATTTTTTTTTTTTTTTGGTGCTTATTTCTAGAAAAACACTAAATGCTCTTTTTTGTGATGGAAATTTTCCATTTGTTTTCCATTTGATTTTGAGAAGAAGGGTACTTACCTATGCCTTAGTAGTCAGACAACCCTACGAAGAACAAAAAGGGAATGTGTTAGTACATGAATCCTTAGGGATCGTAAAGCTGGAAACGATACAACATTACCCTTGGTCAATTTCACCATTTGGCGGAAAACAGCGGAATGAACGTCTGTTTTAAGGCTTGAAGAGAATCTCGGTCTTTGGTCTCATTAGTTCAAGCATTTTCTTCTTTTTGCAAAAGTAAAAGATGCAAATTTTTATTTATTTATTTATTTATTATTATTATTTTTTACATTTTATGGAAAACTCGTTGCCGTTTCCAGGGATCGAACCCTGGCCGCTTCTGGACCACTTCATTCCCCATACCACCAGGCTGAAGCGCTGGTAGTGTCCATGGGATGTTTCTTTTTTATTTAATTGAACTGGCTCTAGAACGACACATATTTTAAGCCAACTTAGGTGACTTTGACATGTGTTGGCTCCACATGCTTGCTTGGTCGATATGAATTATGCTTAAATCAATTTCTCGAGCTTGTTCCTCGAATACCGACGCTTCCTGTCAAACAAGGGAACTACGTCAAATAATGAAGTTAGAGAGGGGCATTTTGGAAAAGATACCGAATTACCCTTCTCCTGCAGCTGACTTTAAATGTCTTGTGTTTCCTCTTCATGTGCTTTTGCTCCTCAGGTGTTAACATTTCCTTGAAGATCTTCCTTTCAAAGATGTTATCGAATTCACTCATTCTAAGTGGGCGTCAAAGATGAAAGGAGAGGGGTACTCCTTGTTTTGACATGTGAGGGCATTGCTCCGTGGATATTTTACTCCATTTATTCCATCAAAATGGATGGTTGGGCCTTAGCATGCCTTCTTGGTATAAGGTGTTGCTCCAACGGTCAATGTGCACCTTTTCCTACAAGAGATAGGGCATGTTACTTATATTCCAAAATTGAATTGGACTAATTTAGAAACGATACTCCATTTTTGTGCTGAATCAATTGACTTTGTTTCATCTTGCTTCACGGGTAAGAGTTACTCTACTTTGAGTGAGTTGCCCCGTTTATTAACTGCAAGGAAAAAGAGACGTAACATGTTATTTTCATATTCGACGTGATTCATTTTAGGAACAGTATACTCCCTTTTACGGCATATCTGATGACTGCGTTCCATCTTGTTTCCTTGGCTATGGGGATGGATTTGCTCGCATGATTGACAACAATTCACTTGACAAATGTCTATTCCATTTGAATCTTTCCCTTTTTAGAAGTCGGATGACTCAGGCATTGCGTGCCCCATATCCATTTTGTGGCCATCTGCCCCAATTAAAATTTCCTACACATATGGAAACAATGTATTATTTCTATTCTTAGGTACATTAGGTTTAGGAACGAAGTACACCCTTTTTCAAAGTCGGGCAATTCAGCATCTCATTGTAGCTTTGTTGAAGAAGGCAAGACATTGTCCTTATGGTCCAATGCATGCCACACTAGGTTAGATAACTTGTCCATATGCAGCTCCATCATGTTGGATTGATGAATCTCTGTTTCATTTGAGTCCTTCATGCTTTACTCAATTTCCCGCATACCCCTTTTAGGCTAGGTGAGTTCGCCATTTTTGCTACATCAATGCATTTCCCATTTCACAATCTGTAAGCATGGGTGGCTATGTCAGTTTATGAATGAGTTGTTTTGACTTTTGGAACGAACACATCCTTTTCTTTTAGAGATCGTGTGATCCTGGACCAGGTTATCCTTCCCATGTAATCTTGTTGCTTGCCAGTAATTTGCCTCACTAAAATCTGCACAAAGTGCAAGGACAAGTCATTCCTAAAATAAATCGAATTTAACTTGAAACGATTACCACCTTTTATTTGAAGGCAACATTTGATGACCGATTCTTGTTTGTGTACATCTACATCTTGAAGTGTTGTCTTGCATACCACCAATAATCATCTCCATACGGATTGGATGCCAAGAAACCGTTGGAAGTGTAGGGATTGCAGATGCTTCTTATTCGCAACCAACGAAGTAGTTTGTTGCCAAAGAATGTCTACAAATTTCTTCTTCCACGAAGAATGTCAAATTAATATGAGGTCGTCCAGGATGTGGAACTTCATTAGACCAGTAGATTTGTGATCTTCAAGGCCCTGATGATTCTTTTCACACTTAATCACAATGTTTGAATTCATATGTTGCGAAAATATTCAAGTAGTTCATGGCTCAACCAAATATGCCCATAAATGAGCATGAATTGGTGCATCTCATGACTTGCTCTATTGGGGAAAGGCCCGCACTTTTGTCAATTTTGAACAAAACCGTCATTTTGCCTGTTTGACAAAAATGGATGACTGAGTTAGTTGTTGCGCAAGAAATCCCTATTGGAACGATTACAACCTTACCCCCTCAAAGCATTGTTCTATGGATCAACCTGCAAAAGCGATTAAGTGAAGAGATAAAGTATTACGCAAGTTCTTCTTGAAACTCATTTTCAAACATTTTGAAGCTAAGGCATAAAACTCAGCCCGAAGGTCCGTTTGAAACACTTCAAGTGTTTTAAAGAATATAACTTTTATGAACTCTAACTTCATTATTAAAAAATGTGAGTTGTATGATTTATAAAAGCATTTGATTGGGTCCACAATCAAAACCCAAAACACAAAACACGATTCCAAATAGGAATAATGACAAGGATAAAGTACAAGAAGCTCTTTTGTAGAGGAGCATAATAAGCACAATTCTCATCCTAGCTTTAAAGTCCACATTTGGCATGGTCAAGCAAGAGGAGTTCAAGGAATGGTTGTCACGCATGACCTGCGAAAGGAAGATAATGTCGATATGAATGAAAAATTGATCTTTCAATAAAGCCGCCTCTTACAATGAAATCAAGGCGACGATACCTTCTCCTTAGTATCCACTTACGAGAATTTGGTATTTCGTCAAGATTTTATTAGTAAGAGGAGATTCCATTAAAAGATCGATCCACGACTAACAATTGAATGCCCACTTTGTTCCAAAAGTTTCATACACAAATGGGGCATCGATTTTGAAAAATTAATTTGTGGTTTCACTCATGCAAAGGTGAGGTGATTTTTATTTGAAAAATCAATATACAAAATGGGATTTGAATTTTAATTTTGAAATGTGACCAATAAAGAGTTTTATTGAAAATTTGATTTTAATTCTATGCCCCAAAATGTAATCTTGATTTGGAAGAATTTCTATACAAAATGTGACTTTAAGTTCATAATTGAAAATTTAAACAAAAACATATGTTCAGTAGATCATAGGCATTTGAAATGCTTATTTCTCAAAAGTGAGTGCCAAGCCTATATTTTCAAGGGCATTCCATTGATTTCCGCGAATCTCCAAAAAAATGAAAATTTCAATCCGAGGTGAGCAAGTAGATAGAGAAATCATACTTACAATGGGTGAAGAGACTTTTTTTTTTTTTTAATCACATAGACATGCGGATGTAAACTTGTGAGGTTTGACGCATAAAGGCGGAATTCTAAAGGCTTAAGGTCCCCATTTTGATTAGATCAAAAGAGTTTTCCCCACTCCGCACTTACGTTGGACAGTTCTCTTTATCATTAATCAAAATGAGCGGGACCAAAAGTGGATAACCATGGGTCATTCCCCGCACGGGTACCATCTTTTGGTACCTCCTATGGGCTTCCTAGTGCGATCGGGGTTTTAGATCGCGGGTATGGTGTAAATGTGTAGTGCTAAGATAAGTATAAAGGCACGCGCATCGATTGATATCCAAACAACACTTCAATTTTATCCATATAGGCATACATTCCTACACCTCCCTGCAAAAGAAATGGTTTAACAAACACTCCACCCCTTATTACTCCAAACCTACAAAAACATTTAACACATTGTTAGCGGACTAACCTTGTTTTCCACGCGACTTTGACACGCGCTATCAAATGAAGACCATGTTAGTGAACAACCAATCAAGTTATTACGGCTTAAGTCCTCTAAGGTTTGCAACTAAGTCCCCAGCGGAGTCGCCAAGCTGTCACGACCTCCTTTTTTCCGTCCGGGGAAAAAGAAGAAGGTTTAGGGGTATTTGCCTAAAGAAGTGGACCAATGGCCTTAAATTAGGCGCAGTCTCTCCCAAGCCCATACCTCGCGCGACGTTGGATTTCATATTTCAATTATTAACAACCTAAATATTTCTAGGAGTCGCCACTAGCCTATTGGGGTCGGCTAGAAACCAATCGAGACACGGGAGTGGTGTCTCGATTCCTACGCAACCAGAGATTTCTAGGAACGGGGACTTGTTTATGCCAATGTTTCTATTAGCGCCATTGCGGTACCACTAACTTGGAAAGTTATTTATCTAAATGGCCACACATTCTTGATTACCAATTACGATCTTTATGAAACCACTAAGTGTCCATGCAAATGTTTTTGTAGTTTTTTTTTTAATGTCTAGACTAATCCTAACATAATTTAGAAAAGAAATTTAAACTCAAATTAATGAAAAGCGGCGCGTAAGTAAACATCCAAGAAATTGAAATGACTTGAAAATAAACGCGGAAAAGGTAAACCCGATACAAGTCGAGCAAATAATATTACATAGCCTTGTTATCACGCCCCGGGATAGGACTCCCATGAGCAAAATGAGAATTCAAATATGCATGAAATTACTCTATATACATAAAATTACTTTAAATAGTTTTAATCTACGCAAAATGGATTATTTACAAAAATGGTTATAAAATACCAAAATAGCATTAAATTAGGAAAATGACCTTTTAAAATTAAGAAAATTTCATATATGTCATTTATATCCTAATTTGATGCTATCTAACAAATTTTCATATTTTTTTTATATTTTTGAAATTTGCATTAAATAGCTTGGTGTGCATTAAACTAGCCCCAATAGCCTCCTTGAGCCATGTTTGCAGCCTTCAATCTCAACGCATGAGTAATATTATGTGGAACTAAAACATCAAAGTTAAACTACCACATGCAAGGAGTAAGATTAGATAGAAATCACACCTTAAAACACACGAAAACCAAGCTGGAATCGTCATCAAATATGCGGGTTTGATCTAATTTTGCAAATCTGGGTTTGAACCCAGGTCAAGCAAACAGGTTGAATGCCCATATTCAAGCCCCGACACTCATCACATACGAGATCTAAGGGAAACACCACTTAATCCGAGTGAAAGTAGGTAACATGAGCTTTCAAATGCAAGAAACATCATAGAGAATGACCCACCGAACAACATCAAAACGACCTCTCCAAAAAGCACACATGCAAAACTCTTGAAGAGATTTCAAACACTTAGAAAAATTTCGGCCTCAGGAATCAGGTTTCCGGGCTGGTTTTCCTCTTGATTTTCATGATCAAAACATGCTCGAAATCGAAAATAAATACATCTAGGATGCTTACCTTGCTTCCTAGTTTCCTTTTTCAAGTGGTTCTTGGCCGATGAAACCGACAAATTATCCTCGGGGCCTATGGAAGTTGGCTTCTTCAACTAGAAATGAGATCTGCAAAAAAAAAGAACTGACAACGAAGGTTTTCGTTGAGCTCTAACATTAGATTTCAAGACGTATATTGTTGGAAAACTTGACACCACGCCAAACTATATGTATTCTAGTTTGGGTTAAAAGTCAATATTTTCCTCAGTTGTCTCTCAAATTTCTCAAAAACACTGGCTTTCCTCACTCGTGACCAAACAGTCTCGACACTTAGAAAAAATTTCGGACTTTCTTGGCCCGCCAGGAGGGCACTGTCTCGGGGGGCTTTAGGAGGCCTTTCCAATCTCCATTTTTGGTGTGCGACCTATGGATGGAAAGATCTTTGAGTGAAGTTTCACTCTCTAGTTTAAGGTTTTGGCTAATTTTGGTCGCAAGTTTGCGAAAATCTCCCTTTTCTCTCAGAAGGTTGATCTGGAATTTCTGGGTTTTCTTTTCTGGAGTTGCTTCTGAGGGCCTACTTGGGAGATGATTCCGAGCTGTCTCCTCTCTCTCTCGTCTCTTTTCTCTCATCCTTTGAAAGACCTTTCTTCAGTGATCTTATCCCCCGAATTAAGGGATTTTTGGTCAGCCTTTTGTCCACCTACCAGGCCTGTCAACAGGGCTACTTCACCCACTCTCTGACTTAGCCAATTTTTTTCAATTCTGCAGCTGTTGAGTGTGCAGGTTTTGCTGCGATTTTCCGGTGCTGTCAGAAGCTTATCCCTGGCCAATTTTCGTCCACTTGCACTACTATATATGGTCTTCCATCAAGTGCAAAGATCGGGCTGGTTGGGCAGCTGAGGAGGATATGGTGGGGCCACCAAATTGCTTACTCAGCAACTCCGGATTAAGACCAACTCGTGGACTGAGTTTTGGCTGCTGATTTGAGTGCTTTAATCCACTAATTTGGCTGCTTTTTTTGATCAATTAGAAAGCTCATGTATAGTAGTTTAAGATCTTGACCATTTTTTGCAATTATCTCCACCCAATTTTGTAAGAAAGTCCCTAAAAAATTGACCATTTTCTTGCCCGAAAATGCCAAATTCAATGCAATTAGGTCATTTTTGCCCGATTCGATTAATTAGACCTGACCCAAGTTCAATTTCAACTCAATTGGGGGCCAAGATAATGATTTAAGGGTTCGGGCAAAATTTTGCAAATTTTGCAAATTGGTCCCTCAACTTTTGAAAATTGCATTTTGGCTCCAATTTGCCATTTTAATTCCAATTTGACCTCATGGGCTTGGCTAGTCACATTTAGATCATTGGCCTCAGCTTTTTTTTTTTTATCCATTTTTTAATTTTTTAAAATTTTTAATTTAATTTTTTTTTAATTATTTTTTTTAGGAAAAACACCTAGATAATCTTCATGCAATAATAATTTTTTTTTAAGGTGTCAACAACTGGCCCTCTTTGGAAGGAAGCTCAAAGAGATTTCTTTCAAAGATAAAGTGACACCTAATTTTTTTGTTGTTTTTTTTGTTTTTGTTTTTGTTTTTTTGTTTTGTTTTTGTTTTTTACAATAGTAAAATGAAAATGCAAATGAGCTTAATGTAAAAAGGGTGATCTAGGGATGTACTTGTGAACAATTTGAAAAGTGTGGTTTAAGGATATACCCACGAACCTTGTGGTTTAAGGCAGTCCCACTAACCGTGTGGTTTAAGGCAATCCCACTAACCTCGTGGTTTAAGGTAGTCCCACTAATCGTGTGGTTTAAGGCAATCCCACTAACCTCGTGGTTTAAGGCAGTCCCACTAATTGTGTGGTTTAAGGCAATCCCACTAACCGTGTGATTTAAGGTAGTCCCACTAACCGTGTGGTTTAAGGCAGTCCCACTAACCTTATGGGTTAAGGCAGTCCTACTAACCGTGTGGTTTAAGGCAGTCCCACTAACCGTATGGTTTAAGGCAGTCCCACTAACCTTGTGGTTTAAGGCAAACCCACTAACCGTGTGGTTTAAGGCAGTCCCACTAACCGTATGGTTTAGGCAATCCCACTAACCGTGTAAATTGTATGATTTTAGGATGACCAAGAACCTCTTGAAAAGGCATGGTTTAAGGCTAACCCATGAACCCTTTGAAATTATGTCTTGAAAATGCATGGTTTGAGGCTAACCCATGAACCTTTTGGAATTGTATGGTTTAAGGATAACCAAGAACCTCTTGAAAGTGCATGGTTTAAGACTAATCCAAGAACCCTTTAAAATTGCATGGTTTAAGGATAACCAAGAACCTCTCGAAAATGCATGGTTTAAGGATAACTCATAAACCCTTTGAAATTGTAAGGTTTAAGGATAACCAAGAACCTTTTGAAAATGCATGGTTTAAGGCTAACCCATGAACCTTTAGAATTGCAAGGTTTAAGGATAACCAAGAACCTTTTGAAAATTGCATGATTTAAGGCTAACCCATGAACCGTGTGAAATTGCAAGGTTTAAGGATAACCAAGAACCCTTTGAAAATTGCATGGTTTAAGGCTAACCCATGAACCGTGTGAAATTGCAAGGTTTAAGGATAACCAAGAACCCTTTGAAAATGCATGGTTTAAGGCTAACCCATGAACCCTGTGAATTGCAAGGTTTAAGGATAACCAATAACCTCTTGAAAATGCATGGTTTAAGGTTAACCTATGAACCCTTTGGAATTGCATGGTTTAAAGGATGACCAAGAACCTTTTGCAAATACATGGTTTAAGGCTAATCCATGAACCTTTTGAAATTGCAAGGTTTAAGGATAACCAAAAACCTTTTGAAAATGCATGGTTTAAGGCTAACCATATGAACCTTTAGAATTGCAAGGTTTAAGGATAGCCAAGAACCTTTTGAAAATTGCATGGTTTAAGGCTAACCCATGAACCGTGTGGAATTGCAAGGTTTAAGGATAACCGAGAACCCTTTGAAAATGCAGGGTTTAAGGCTAATCCATGAACCCTTTGAAATTGTGTGGTTTCACTGGAGGAACCTGTCATTCGAGAATATTCTGAAATGGATATTGCACATCAAATAGTATTCATTATAACAAGTATTCTAGTAGTGAAAGCATACTAGATGAGGTGAATTTCAACATATGTCATTAGAAACAATATCAAAAGTGTATCGGTAATGAGAAAGCAATGATTGCATAAACAAATCAAACTAATTCCGACAAATTGACAAACTCGCAAAACTGTCATCGCGCTCGAATGATATCATTAATCGTCAAATTCTCTTGGGAGAAAAGTCCTTGTCGAAATGACCCTGACTTATGAGAAAGGTTTGTTAAGTATGCGAAGCAAGGATCCCTAGTCAGAAAGGGCTTCTCACATATCCTCAAGAAAATGGCTGTTTGATCCCATCTGTTCATGTGGGAAATAAACTGATCACTCAACCTCACTCTTCCTGTGCGCAAGGCTTTGAATCATTCGCAATAAGTACACATTGACCAATCAAAGAGGTCTTTTAGAAGGACTGTAGTGCAGGTTTGGTCATGGTTTTAGCAATGGATAAGCATCATTGGCTATGAAATGAATTAATCACTGATCGACATCTCCGCCAGGTTTACAAGTCAAGAAACCTTAAGATGAGATAAGACAACCTTACTCTCACTTCTTCGAGCGGCATCTTCTTTAGGAAGTCCTTATTTCCTCTTTGAATCATCCCAATCAAGAGACTTTGGAAATGGGTTGTAATGTTGATTCGGGGAAAGGTTCAAAAGGCTTAGCTCAAAAGGCTTAGAACTTTTTGTCAAAGGGGATTTGGGAGTTGGTGATTATAATGGCATCATTACCATATCATCCATTTTTTTAAAGCACTCAATGTTTAGAATTCAAATTGTCTCGAAAGTCCTTTGACTAATCATCTTAACATAATGGCTTTTGCATTTGCAATGATTTTCTTTTCAATGCATGCATTTTTTTTTTTTTTTTTTTGCTTTCACAGAGATATTCCTCTTGATGCAATTGTTTTTCTTCCACTGTCTCTCCCTTTTTTTTTTTGTGGGCATTGGCCTTGCTTTTACCAGGTACACTTTTTTTTTTCATGCCCCTTAATTTTCACTTGACTTTTGTTCTTTCAAACTTTTTGAGCTCTTGGGACTTTCAAGATGCTTTCCATATTCTCATATAAACATCAATTGTTGGTAAATCATGTGCCTTGCCCCAATGTGGAGAGATAATCACCACTCGGGTTTTAGAAATGAATAGTTAGGCTCAATATGGTTTAAGCAAAGGGTATCGGTGTTTGGGTAGAGAAAAGAATGCTCTTCTTCACCTTGGGATGCTTCGAGCTTCCATAAGAATTCACCTAAAGTTACCACAAAAAGATTTATGCAAGTGAGAGTAAAGAAACTTTTCTCATCTTCCCTCTCCAAATAATGTCAACCCAAACCTCCATAATTGCCCCATCATGGGGTGGTTCTTGACAGGGGTATTTTGTAGAAAATTCTTCACATTAAAAGGCTCGAATGGGCTAACTATTGTCACCTGTAGTGTGTATGATAGAGGAAAGAAATGCCTCTTATCATCTTGGTCTATGTACCGCTTGCGAATGAATTCAATGACCTTGAACGACACGGGTTTTCTTTTTCACTCAAATCCCAGAGTGCTTAAAGGACATGTTTGGAAATAGGTTGCCTTTCCTCATCCTAAGTGTTTCTCGCTTGGCATAAGTAACACCGCCTTTCATTTTTGTTGAGATCATCTCGGGTGGATTAATCTCCATATGGAATTTTGATTCAAAATGAGAGATCAGCCGAGTGGATGGACAATTTGAAAGTAAAGAAGACTTTTGCAAACTTTGTGGAAAATCTGTTTTGTCAATTTCCATTTTTTTTTTTTTTTGGTGCTTATTTCTAGAAAAACACTAAATGCTCTTTTTTGTGATGGAAATTTTCCATTTGTTTTCCATTTGATTTTGAGAAGAAGGGTACTTACCTATGCCTTAGTAGTCAGACAACCCTACGAAGAACAAAAAGGGAATGTGTTAGTACATGAATCCTTAGGGATCGTAAAACTGGAAACGATACAACATTACCCTTGGTCAATTTCACCATTTGGCGGAAAACAATGAATGAACGTACTTGTTTTAAGGCTTGAAGAGAATCTCGGTCTTTGGTCTCATTAGTTCAAGCATTTTCTTCTTTTTGCAAAAGTAAAAGATGCAAATTTTTATTTATTTATTTATTTATTATTATTATTTTTTACATTTTATGGAAAACTCGTTGCCGTTTCCAGGATCGAACCCCGGCCGCTTCGACCACTTCATTCCCCATACCACCAGGCCGAAGCGCCGGTAGTGTCCATGGGATGTTTCTTTTTATTTAATTGAACCGGCTCTAGAACGACACATATTTTAAGCCAACTTAGGTGACTTTGACATGTGTTGGCTCCACATGCTTGCTTGGTCGATATGAATTATGCTTAAATCAATTTCTCGAGCTTGTTCCTCGAATACCGACGCTTCCTGTCAAACAAGGGAACTACGTCAAATAATGAAGTTAGAGAGGGGCATTTTGGAAAAGATACCGAATTACCCTTCTCCCCGCAGCCGACTTTAAATGTCTTGTGTTTCCTCTTCATGTGCTTTTGCTCCTCAGGTGTTAACATTTCCTTGAAGATCTTCCTTTCAAAGATGTTATCGAATTCACTCATTCTAAGTGGGCGTCAAAGATGAAAGGAGAGGGGTACTCCTTGTTTTGACATGTGAGGGCATTGCTCCGTGGATATTTTACTCCATTTATTCCATCAAAATGGATGGTTGGGCCTTAGCATGCCTTCTTGGTATAAGGTGTTGCTCCAACGGTCAATGTGCACCTTTTCCTACAAGAGATAGGGCATGTTACTTATATTCCAAAATTGAATTGGACTAATTTAGAAACGATACTCCATTTTTGTGCTGAATCAATTGACTTTGTTTCATCTTGCTTCACGGGTAAGAGTTACTCTACTTTGAGTGAGTTGCCCCGTTTATTAACTGCAAGGAAAAAGAGACATAATATGTTATTTTCATATTCGACGTGATTCATTTTAGGAACGGGATACTCCCTTTTACGGCATATCTGATGACTGCGTTCCATCTTGTTTCCTTGGCTATGGGGATGGATTTGCTCTCATGATTGACAACAATTCACTTGACAAATGTCTATTCCATTGGAATCTTTCCCTTTTTAGAAGTCGGATGACTTAGGCATTGTGTGCCCCCGATCCATTTTGTTGTCAACTGCCCCAATTAAATTTTCCTACACATATGGAAACAATGTATTATTTCTATTCTTAGGTACATTAGGTTTAGGAACGAAGTACACCCTTTTTCAAAGTCGGGCAATTCAGCATCTCATTGTAGCTTTGTTGAAGAAGGCAAGACATTGTCCTTATGGTCCAATGCATGCCACACTAGGTTAGATAACTTGTCCATATGCAGCTCCATCATGTTGGATTGATGAATCTCTGTTTCATTTGAGTCCTTCATGCTTTACTCAATTTCCCGCATACCCCTTTTAGGCTAGGTGAGTTCGCCATTTTTGCTACATCAATGCATTTCCCATTTCACAATCTGTAAGCATGGGTGGCTATGTCAGTTTATGAATGAGTTGTTTTGACTTTTGGAACGAACACATCCTTTTCTTTTAGAGATCGTGTGATCCTGGACCAGGTTATCCTTCCCATGTAATCTTGTTGCTTGCCGTAATTTGCCTCACTAAAATCTGCACAAAGTGCAAGGACAAGTCATTCCTAAAATAAATCGAATTTAACTTGAAACGATTACCACCTTTTATTTGAAGGCAACATTTGATGACCGATTCTTGTTTGTGTACATCTACATCTTGAAGTGTTGTCTTGCATACCACCAATAATCATCTCCATACAGGATTGGATGCCAAGAAACCGTTGGAAGTGTAGGGATTGCAGATGCTTCTTGTTCGCAACCAACGAAGTAGTTTGTTGCCAAAGAATGTCTACAAATTTCTTCTTCCACGAAGAATGTCAAATTAATATGAGGTCGTCCAGGATGTGGAACTTCATTAGACCAAGAGATTTGTGATCTTCAAGGCCCCGATGATTCTTTTCACACTTAATCACAATGTTTGAATTCATATGTTGCGAAAATATTCAAGTAGTTCATGGCTCAACCAAATATGCCCATAAATGAGCATGAATTGGTGCATCTCATGACTTGCTCTATTGGGGAAAGGCCCGCACTTTTGTCAATTTTGAACAAAACCGTCATTTTGCCTGTTTGACAAAAATGGATGACTGAGTTAGTTGTTGCGCAAGAAATCCCTATTGGAACGATTACAACCTTACCCCCTCAAAGCATTGTTCTATGGATCAACCTGCAAAAGCGATTAAGTGAAGAGATAAAGTATTACGCAAGTTCTTCTTGAAACTCATTTTCAAACATTTTGAAGCTAAGGCATAAAACTCAGCCCAGAAGGTCCGTTTGAAACACTTCAAGTGTTTTAAAGAATATAACTTTTATGAACTCTAACTTCATTATTAAAAAATGTGAGTTGTATGATTTACAAAAGCATTTGATTGGGTCCACAATCAAAACCCAAAACACAAAACACGATTCCAAATAGGAATAATGACAAGGATAAAGTACAAGAAGCTCTTTTGTAGAGGAGCATAATAAGCACAATTCTCATCCTAGCTTTAAAGTCCACATTTGGCATGGTCAAGCAAGAGGAGTTCAAGGAATGGTTGTCACGCATGACCTGCGAAAGGAAGATAATGTCAGTATATGAATGAAAAATTGATCTTTCAATAAAGCCGCCTCTTACAATGAAATCAAGGCGACGATACCTTCTCCTTAGTATCCACTTACGAGAATTTGGTATTTCGTCAAGATTTTATTAGTAAGAGGAGATTTCATTAAAAGATCGATCCACGACTAACAATTGAATGCCCACTTTGTTCCAAAAGTTTCATACACAAATGGGGCATCGATTTTGAAAAATTAATTTGTGGTTTCACTCATGCAAAGGTGAGGTGATTTTTATTTGAAAAATCAATATACAAAATGGGATTTGAATTTTAATTTTGAAATGTGACCAATAAAGAGTTTTATTGAAAATTTGATTTTAATTCTATGCCCCAAAATGTAATCTTGATTTGGAAGAATTTCTATACAAAATGTGACTTTAAGTTCATAATTGAAAATTTAAACAAAAACATATGTTCAGTAGATCATAGGCATTTGAAATGCTTATTTCTCAAAAGTGAGTGCCAAGCCTATATTTTCAAGGGCATTCCATTGATTTCCGCGAATCTCCAAAAAAATGAAAATTTCAATCCGAGGTGAGCAAGTAGATAGAGAAATCATACTTACAATGGGTGAAGAGACTTTTTTTTTTTTTTAATCACATAGACATGCGGATGTAAACTTGTGAGGTTTGACGCATAAAGGCGGAATTCTAAAGGCTTAAGGTCCCCATTTTGATTAGATCAAAAGAGTTTTCCCCACTCCGCACTTACGTTGGACAGTTCTCTTTATCATTAATCAAAATGAGCGGGACCAAAAGTGGATAACCATGGGTCATTCCCCGCACGGGTACCATCTTTTGGTACCTCCTATGGGCTTCCTAGTGCGATCGGGGTTTTAGATCGCGGGTATGGTGTAAATGTGTAGTGCTAAGATAAGTATAAAGGCACGCGCATCGATTGATATCCAAACAACACTTCAATTTTATCCATATAGGCATACATTCCTACACCTCCCTGCAAAAGAAATGGTTTAACAAACACTCCACCCCTTATTACTCCAAACCTACAAAAACATTTAACACATTGTTAGCGGACTAACCTTGTTTTCCACGCGACTTTGACACGCGCTATCAAATGAAGACCATGTTAGTGAACAACCAATCAAGTTATTACGGCTTAAGTCCTCTAAGGTTTGCAACTAAGTCCCCAGCGGAGTCGCCAAGCTGTCACGACCTCCTTTTTTCCGTCCGGGGAAAAAGAAGAAGGTTTAGGGGTATTTGCCTAAAGAAGTGGACCAATGGCCTTAAATTAGGCGCAGTCTCTCCCAAGCCCATACCTCGCGACGTTGGATTTCATATTTCAATTATTAACAACCTAAATATTTCTAGGAGTCGCCACTAGCCTATTGGGGTCGGCTAGAAACCAATCGAGACACGGGAGTGGTGTCTCGATTCCTACGCAACCAGAGATTTCTAGGAACGGGGACTTGTTTATGCCAATGTTTCTATTAGCGCCATTGCGGTACCACTAACTTGGAAAGTTATTTATCTAAATGGCCACACATTCTTGATTACCAATTACGATCTTTATGAAACCACTAAGTGTCCATGCAAATGTTTTTGTAGTTTTTTTTTTAATGTCTAGACTAATCCTAACATAATTTAGAAAAGAAATTTAAACTCAAATTAATGAAAAGCGGCGCGTAAGTAAACATCCAAGAAATTGAAATGACTTGAAAATAAACGGAAAAGGTAAACCCGATACAAGTCGAGCAAATAATATTACATGGCCTTGTTATCACGCCCGGGATAGGACTCCCATGAGCAAAATGAGAATTCAAATATGCATGAAATTACTCTATATACATAAAATTACTTTAAATAGTTTTAATCTACGCAAAATGGATTATTTACAAAAATGGTTATAAAATACCAAAATAGCATTAAATTAGGAAAATGACCTTTTAAAATTAAGAAAATTTCATATATGTCATTTATATCCTAATTTGATGCTATCTAACAAATTTTCATATTTTTTTTATATTTTTGAAATTTGCATTAAATAGCTTGGTGTGCATTAAACTAGCCCCAATAGCCTCCTTGAGCCATGTTTGCAGCCTTCAATCTCAACGCATGAGTAATATTATGTGGAACTAAAACATCAAAGTTAAACTACCACATGCAAGGAGTAAGATTAGATAGAAATCACACCTTAAAACACACGAAAACCAAGCTGGAATCGTCATCAAATATGCGGGTTTGATCTAATTTTGCAAATCTGGGTTTGAACCCAGGTCAAGCAAACAGGTTGAATGCCCATATTCAAGCCCCGACACTCATCACATACGAGATCTAAGGGAAACACCACTTAATCCGAGTGAAAGTAGGTAACATGAGCTTTCAAATGCAAGAAACATCATAGAGAATGACCCACCGAACAACATCAAAACGACCTCTCCAAAAAGCACACATGCAAAACTCTTGAAGAGATTTCAAACACTTAGAAAAATTTCGGCCTCAGGAATCAGGTTTCCGGGCTGGTTTTCCTCTTGATTTTCATGATCAAAACATGCTCGAAATCGAAAATAAATACATCTAGGATGCTTACCTTGCTTCCTAGTTTCCTTTTTCAAGTGGTTCTTGGCCGATGAAACCGACAAATTATCCTCGGGGGCCTATGGAAGTTGGCTTCTTCAACTAGAAATGAGATCTGCAAAAAAAAAGAACTGACAACGAAGGTTTTCGTTGAGCTCTAACATTAGATTTCAAGACGTATTTTGTTGGAAAACTTGACACCACGCCAAACTATATGTATTCTAGTTTGGGTTAAAAGTCAATATTTTCCTCAGTTGTCTCTCAAATTTCTCAAAAACACTGGCTTTCCTCACTCGTGACCAAACAGTCTCGACACTTAGAAAAAATTTCGGACTTTCTTGGCCCGCCAGGAGGGCACTGTTTCGGGGGTCTTTAGGAGGCCTTTCCAATCTCCATTTTTGGTGTGCGACCTATGGATGGAAAGATCTTTGAGTGAAGTTTCACTCTCTAGTTTAAGGTTTTGGCTAATTTTGGTCGCAAGTTTGCGAAAATCTCCCTTTTCTCTCAGAAGGTTGATCTGGAATTTTTGGGTTTTCTTTTCTGGAGTTGCTTCTGAGGGCCTACTTGGGAGATGATTCCGAGCTGTCTCCTCTCTCTCTCGTCTCTTTTCTCTCATCCTTTGAAAGACCTTTCTTCAGTGATCTTATCCCCCGAATTAAGGGATTTTTGGTCAGCCTTTTGTCCACCTACCAGGCCTGTCAACAGGGCTACTTCACCCACTCTCTGACTTAGCCAATTTTTTTCAATTCTGCAGCTGTTGAGTGTGCAGGTTTTGCTGCGATTTTCCGGTGCTGTCAGAAGCTTATCCCTGGCCAATTTTCGTCCACTTGCACTACTATATACGGTCTTCCATCACGTGCAAAGATCGAGCTGGTTGGGCAGCTGAGGAGGATATGGTGGGGCCATCAAATTGCTTACTCAGCAACTCCGGATTAAGACCAACTCGTGGACTGAGTTTTGGCTGCTGATTTGAGTGCTTTAATCCACTAATTTGGCTGCGTTTTTTGATCAATTAGAAAGCTCATGTATAGTAGTTTAAGATCTTGACCATTTTTTGCAATTATCTCCACCCAATTTTGTAAGAAAGTCCCTCAAAGTTGGCCATTTTCTTGCCCGAAAATGCCAAATTCAATGTAATTAGGTCCTTTTTGCCCGATTCGATTAATTAGACCTGACCCAAGTTCAATTTCAACTCAATTGGGGGCCAAGATAATGATTTAAGGGTTCGGGCAAAATTTTGCAAATTTTGCAAATTGGTCCCTTAACTTTTGAAAATTGCATTTTGGCTCCAATTTGCCATTTTAATTCCAATTTGACCTCATGGGCTTGGCTAGTCACATTTAGATCATTGGCCTCAGCTTTTTTTTTAATCCTTTTTTTAATTTTTTTAATTTTTAATTTAATTTTTTTATTATTTTTTTATAGGAAAAACACCTAGATAATCTTCATGCAATAATTTTTTTTAAGGTGTCAACAGGTCTTAGTGTTTCTAATGAAGTCAATATTCCTCTGTGCAGCGATTGAGTTCTTCAGTATAGCTTCACTAAATTGTTTCGCATTTTGAAATTCCATACCTACTAACAAAGTAGGAGAGGTAACAGATGGATCATAAGAAGGAAACTTAATTTTCCTTCTCCTTCTATGCACAACTCATTCATCTTCTTCAAGCTTATCCAGGGAAGTAGCATTCTTGAGGCTTTCTTCATAATCAGTCTCCTCGCCAGCAGCACTAGCATCTAAAGCGCCTTTGGCCCTATTTGGAATTTCATTAGTTACCTGCAAAGCTGCAAACTTATCTGGCAAAAAATCCATTTGCTTTCTTTTTTACTATACAAGCTCCTTGTCGTCGTTATCACTTATGAAATTTGCAACAAGCAACCCTTCATCATCATCATCACTTGATTCAGCTACTTCTCAATCTAATCCAGTGATTGTGACATCACCTACGTCATCATCACTTTGGTGAACTGCATCTGCGCTCCTCTCCTCTCTGTCATGTCTATCCTGCCCTCCTTCAACCCTAATATCAGTACTATCTTGAATACCATCTCCTTCTTGTCCTACTTGGGCGCTCTCTCCGTCATCATCTTCGTCCTCACTTTCATTGTACTCAACATATATTTTTACTTCTTCACCATGGAGATAATGGTATAGAACATCTCTAAAACCATTATCATCTTCTAAACTTCTCAAACCATCTCTTAAGTCTTTCCTAGGAATACAATACAACAACTTATAAACTTTACAAGACAAATAAGTTATTATATCCTTAACAAATCATATATAAGATGCATTCTTTATCTCGACAAAGATGGTGCCCTCATTTTCACCCTCATACTCCCACTCATCCTCCTAAATTACAAATTCCCCACCGTAGCAAACTATGACAGTGACATAATCCTTGTCATAAGCCATTTCTACACTAAGAACAAGAAAAAGAATAATTAGTTTTTGGGACCACATCCACAAAGAACAATAGACAATTGCACATGGGAGTCCCCCCACTCTCATGGACTTTATTAAACATAGGTCCCCACACTGACAATATGCCCCTACATGATAGCCAAAAAAGAGGTCGCCACTTTAATTATTTACTTTCCATTCCCTTAAAATATTAACTAAAAACAGAGGTCCCCACACTTATAATATACCCCTACATGACAGCCAAAAAAGAGGTTGCCACTTTTATTATTTGCCTTGCCTTGCCTTCCCTTTCTTTCCCTTAAAATATTAACAAAAAACAAAGGTCCCCACAACAAGCACAGCCCAAGCAATTTTGTCTACTATCTTTTGCTGAACTAAACCTGCAATGTGAGAATGTACATCAACTTAATCAAATCTATTTTTCCTCTGAAATCACATATAGAAAATTAAGGCAAGCTCGATATAAAAATATAGGGTGAAAGTTTTGTTTCTCATCCAGCCAGGAGATATCATACCCTACTCTATGATGTCTAGCCATTAATATATTGTGTCAAGAGGTCATTACACAAACCAAGAGAAATTCAGAGGAAAATCCAAGCCCTAAATTTATCCATTGCACAGTAGACTAATACTACATGTCAAAAGAGCTAATAGGTTATAAAATTTAAAAGGAGGTACTTACATATGGTTTCAAATTTGTCCCTTGTAGGTAAATGAACTTATATAAAGTATTAAAACAAATTTTGCACTCCTCAATGTTCCCTGCATATATGTTGACTATTTGATTAGAAACAACAATCATCAAAGAAGACTAAAAGAACCAAAAGATCATAATCAAGGGAACAAAAGCATATTGATAGCAAAGTTGCGTGTTCTTTACAGAGCACTTGAGAGCCATTATTTCACACCTTCCACCTTAATCTATCTATCATATCCCACTTGATTCAATATTTCGTTTCACTCAAACACACTAGTTCCTACTTCCACGTTAGTCAATATTCTGTTTCACTCGAGTATCGACTGCAGAAATCATCAACTAAGGCGAGCATCTCCACACAAGGGAGTAGCCAAACAGAGTGCACGCATTTCAAAAGAATTTCCATCGGAATCCTAATAAAATAATCGAGCGAGCCCTAATAAAATAATTGAGCCCTAATTTTATCACAGAGGAGGGGGAGGAGGGGTCAAACCTGGAGGAGTGATGATGGTGAGCGGTGACGACGACCAACGATGGTGAGCAGCAACGACAACCAACAATAGCGACCGATGACCACCTCTGGGCATGAACAACAACGGAGAGAATGGCCTGAGATCTACTGTGAACGCGAATGAGGAGGAATGGTGATGGTCAGGGGTGCTTAAGCCAAAATGACCTAAACGACATCCTTTAACACCAAGGAAAAACGACGTCGATTAGGTCAACTCACTCAGTGTGGATGGATGACGTCATTTTGTCGTCCACGTGGGCTTTTTTATTTTAAACATTTGCTAGCTCAGTAAAAGAAGTTGTCAGAAAATGCCACGTATGCAATTTAGCCGGATTTTCTCGCTGGTGGCACTCAAGTGATCCATTTTGTTCCGATTTTGGCACTTAAGTGTCACTTTCGTAAATTTTGGCATTTAAGTGTCCCTTTGTGCCAACTTATGGCACTCCAGGGGTCCGCACGTCCAACAATATCCCTAGGATTAATTGTGACACATGAAAGTTCTCAATTTTTAAAATCAGAATGAATTTCGCGGTTAAATTCAGTCAAACGTGGTTTCAACGCGACCTAAACCATCGGGTGGTTTTTGGGAATTTCCGGTGCAATAGACTCGTGGTCGATTACTTTCGAGCCACTATGTACATCTTCGATTCATTGGCGACTCCCAGTTATCGTGAAAAATCTCGAGGTTTTAATTACGGACATAGGGTACCAAAACAACATAAAAATCGGTTTAGTGCCGATCGACGATAATTTTGTAATTAGGTAGAATCACCCGTGCCTAATTATATATCTCAATCGAATCAACCTATTTTCGGTCTCTGATAGATTTTTGACTGTGCCGTAATGACCCTTGCGGACTAACACGGTCGAGTAGTCAATTTCTAGTCGAATTCTCAAGCCTGTTACACGAAAATCCCGAGGTTGGGACACCTGGAGTGCCATAACTTGGCACGGAGGGACTCTTAGGTGCCATAACTTTAAAATGGTACACTTGAGTGCCAATATCGAAGTAAAATGGGATATTTAAGTGTCACTTCGGAAAAAATCTGGCCAAATGGCTGACGTGGCCATTTTCCGGCGAGTTTGGTTCAAAACGACGTCATTTTGCACGCTGACGTGGCGGAGAAAATGCAAAAAACGACGCCGTTTCATGTCTACGTATAAATAATAATATAAAAATTAATTTAATTAGATTTAAATTATTCAAAAAATTATTCAAAAAATTTAAAAAATTTTAAAAAATTAAGAAAATTTTAAAATTTTTTAAAAATTAAGAAAATTTTAAAAAAATTTAAAAATTAAAAAATTAAAAATAAAGGGAGGGGTAGGTCGAAGGGGCGGGCCGAGGGCCGAGCCCTTGCCGCCGTCGTCGGCGGAAGGGCCGGCGACGGAGGGGGAGGGTCGGGCCGGGGTCGCCGGCCCTCGGCCCGGGACGGAGGGCTCGATCCGGCGAGGGCCGCGACCCTCGCCCCAGATCTGGGCGAGGGCTCGCGGGCCCTCACCGCCGGCCGGCCGGGGCGGCGAGGCCGGCCGACCCTCCCCACAACGTCGCCAGCCCTTCCCGGCGCGGCGGGGAGCCGGCGAGGGCCCGCGAGCCCTCGCCGGATTTGGGCGAGGGTGGCGGCCCGCACCCGGATCTAGGGCGAGGGTCGCGGCCCTCGTCCGGATCCGACAAGGGCTCGCGGGCCCTCGCCGCCGCCGCCGGCAAGGGCCGGTGACGAAGTGGGGAGGGTCGGCCGGCCAACCGGAGGCGAGGGCTCGCGACCCTCCCTCCTCCTTCGCCGGTCCTTCCGGCGATGGCGAGGGCTCGGCCCTCGCCCGCCCCCTTCGACCTCCCCCTCCCCCTTTTTTTTAAATTTTTTTAAATTTTCTTAATTTTTTAAATTTTTTTTGAATATTTTAAATAAAATTAATTTTAAATTTAATTTAATTAATTTTTATATTATTATTTACACGTAGACACGAAACGGCGTGGTTTTTCCATTTTCTCTGCCACGTCAGCGTGCAAAACAACGCCGTTTTGGGCCAAACTCGCCGGAAAGTCGCCTCGTCAACCGTTTGGCTGAATTTTCGCCGGAGTGGCACTTAAGTGTCCCATTTAACTTTAAAACTAGCACTCAAGTGTACCATTTTAAAGTTATGGCACCTAAGTGTCCCTCTGTGCCAAATTATGGCACTTGGGCTGTACTTCTGCCCGAAAATCCCTTACTGACTTTCCTAACTAGTCTAATTATCTTTTGAGTGATCAGCTTAAAGAATAACACTATAGACACATCGATGAAACTGGAGAAAATGTTGCTTCAAAGTCTATCCATTCTCTTTGAGTGAAGCCCTTGCCCACAAGTCTAGCTTTAAATTTCTCAATCTTTCCTTTTGAATCTCTTTTAGTCTTATAAACCCACTTGCAACCTATGGGCTTACAACCTTCCGATAATTCAACAAGCTCCCAAACGCCATTATATTTCATAGATTGCATCACATCTCTCATTGCATCCAACCACAAATTTGATTGAGGACAGGAAACGACATCTATATAAGTCATTAGATCAATAATGCAGCCTATATCGTAATCATGTTCTCTTAAATAGACTATATAGTCCGGTGATATAGCTGAATGCCTTTCCCTAACAGACCTCTTAAGTGGAGCCATTGTAACTTCATTTTGAGTCTGAGGAACTTGAAGGACTTTATCTATGGCCGTTTCATCAATAGGATTCTCAATGTTAACAAGTTCAGTTGGTGGCATAGTAGGCTCCATAATCGTTCACATAGGTAAGGAGAAAGACATAGCAGGTCTCGTCATGTTGTCATGTTCACTAATTTGTGAGCAATCATGCTCTTCGGCTACATCGAATTCCAGAAGCTTGGTCGTTTATGATTCCACAATCCTTGAATGTTTTGAGTAAGATACAAAGTAGCATTGAGTGGTTTTAGCCTCCAGCTTATCTAATGTTGGATTATACAATCTTAGTTCTGCAAGACATCTCCAAACCTTGAAATGATTCAAACTTGGTTTGCGTCCAGTCCATAACTCAAAAGGAGTTGATGTAACAACTTTGGTAGGAACACGATTCAATATATAAAGGCTTATTTTCAAAGCCTCACCTCATAAAAATTTAGGCAAAAAATTTAGGCAAATTAGTCCTACTCATCATACACCTTACCATATCCATGAGAGTACGATTGCGCCTTTCAGTCACACCATTCTATTCAGGACTTCCAAGCATTGTGAACTGAGCCACTATCCTAGAATCCTCTAAGTATTTAGCAAATGGTCCTTTAATTTGCCCAACATTGCCATGTCTACCATAATATTCTCCATCTTGATCAGATCTAACCACCTTCATTACCTTTCCTAACTGTTTCTCAATTTCAGTCCGAAAAATCTTGAATTTGTCAAGAGATTCAGACTTTTCCTTAATCAGAAATAGATAACCATACTAAGAATAATCATTGATCGACGTGATAAAATAAAAAATTCTACACAGTTGTAATATAGGGTCCATTGATATTGGTGTGAATGACTTCTAGTAAGTTAGAACTTCGAACTGTGGTTTTCTTCTTTATCTTAGTCATCTTTCCTCTATAACAGTCTATGCAAGTCTCTAGGTCACCTTTAAAAGTAGGCAGGATGTATGTTTTTATCATCCTTTTCTACTCTTTCTTTAGATACGTGACCTAGTCGTTTATGGTATAATACATAAGACTGTTCCTTAGGTAAAGGTCTTTTGGGAACAACATTTTCAACTATTTTAGCGACGTATATATCATTAGGAGATAAACACAATCTGTACAATCTATTGAATATGTTGCAGCACCTAACCTTATTTGAACTAAAGAACATAGATACAATATTGTTCTTTATTTCAAAAGAGTAACCACACATATCCAAACATGATACGGAGACTAAGTTCTGTCTAAAGGAAGGTACATAAAAGGTGTTTCTCAACATTATATTAAAATCACTATCTAAAATAAAAATGACATCTCCCATGAACTCAACGTCGATCTTGTCGTTGTTTCTCACAATGAGCTTTGATCATCCTGATTTGACATCCTTCTGTTTGTGAATCCATGTATGGTAAATGCAACATAATTAATTACGCCACTATCTAGCCACCAAGAACTAGATGGAGCTTCAAATAGGTTGGATTCACAAACAAGTGCTAAAGAATCATTACCTTTATGTTCATTTTTAGACAACCAAGCTTTATATTTATCGTAATGTTTCTTTATGTGTTCCATCTTCCTACAAAAGTAGCAAATGACATCTTCCCTTTTAAAAGGTGCCTGTTTAGGAGCCACTGTGGTGGAGGGGTCAGCAGCTTCAGGATTTCCTCTCTTAGGAGCTATATTGTTAGAAGCGCCTATGGCTTTAGGATTTCCTCTTTGATGTGCAATCCATTTATCCTTTTTGTTGGCTGAACTAGAGGCATACAAGGAAAGATGCCCTATTTCTTTCTTCAGTTTCTCTTCCTCTTCCACCACTCTAACTATAAGGTCATTGATTGACCAAGCCTCATTTTGCGAATTATAGTTCGTCTTGATAATTCCAAAATCAGGAGGAAGAGTATTTAATGCTTGATGCACAATGCAAGCTTCAAGGATATCAACCTGAAGAATTTAGAGTTTTGTCTGATGATCTACCATCCTAAGCACATAATCTCTAACTCCAATGGAACCATCATACCTCATATTAAATAGTGATTCCATAAGTGTACCTATCTCAGCATTGGAAGAGACATGATACCTAGCCTCCAAAGCTTCCATCATTTCCTTAACAGTACAGTTAGTTGGCAAGCCACTCATCAAATGTTCCTGAATTGACTGTTTCATAATGAGCAAACAAATTCTATTACTCTTTTCCCATGTAGCAAAATGAAATTTTTGGACTTCTATATTGGCATCAGTAAGGTCTGCTGGCCTATCCTCAGTAAGAGTAATGTGAACATCTGCCAACTCCATCCCAAACATAAAATCCTATTTCCATTTCTTAAAGTTTGATCTAGTGAGAACTTCAATCGCAATGGAATTGCCATTTATAGAGACGGTAACTAATTATACAAGCAATACATATAATTAGCATCATGTGTGTGCTAAACACATATCTCAAGAGTTACATACATCATCATATAAGCACCTTTGGGTAGAATACTTGACATGCAATTGTATACTCTTCACATGACAACGGTCCATGAAAATATATTCTAACCTTTCGCGAATTCACCACAACGACCCACTAGGGTTAGTCACTTTTCAATCATATGCTGTACATGTATTCCTTCATAAACTAATGCACAATTACCTCATTTGGGAGTATAATCATGCATTAGAACAGGAGATATCCCATTACAATATAAAACCGATGTTTCTCAAATCCAATCAAGTGTGCCACTTTGGTGATCACAACCTAACTGAATTATCAAAATTCTCTCATATCAGGAATATAACTTTATAACTCACATTTACCTTTTACATGTGATTTTAGACTTGATGATAGGGGTTGTTTGTCAGTAAAATCGCAAGTCATGCTAATTGCATTGCTCCATCCACTAATACAACTACTAATAAATCAACACTAGACATATTCCTTAAGTAATGATATAATCATAAGCAGAAAATTGTATTTCCCAAACCAGATAGAAATATTCCAAAATTACATCAAAATTCACGTCTTTATGGTTTTACACACAATTTCATATCCTTAAAGGCATCAAACAATGCAAATAAATATACCACAAGATAGGAAATTCAAATACGAGCACACCCATATCAACCACATGCCAAATGGATGTCACATGCACCCTCACGTGCTGCTAGAGGGTGCGGCGCGTGAGCGAAATGCGCTGGTGTCCTAAAACTGGCCCGAAGCCGATCCAACAAGTTCGACCAGTCAACGAGTCGAACTAGTCAACGGCCTGACCGGTCAATGGTCAACTTGGGTCGAGTCAACCCGGTCAACCCAAGTCGGGTCCGTGGTGATGTCATCAATGATGTCACATGCCACGTGGCGGTCGCATGTAAGGTGGCTTACGTGACGTCATCATGATGTCATCACAAACACTTGTCCATGGTGGTGGCGAAGTTGGCAAGATGATGTCACGGATGATGTCATCAGCGCTAAGGCGGTCCACGCATTGGCGCACATGAGCGCGTGCATGCATGAGGTTGTGTGGCGGTCCACGCGTTGACACGCATGAGCGCGTGCGCGCGCGCGTGAGGCCGCGCGGCGGTGCGTGGCGCAGACTCCCAACACCACCTAGGCACGTGGTGGCACATGAGGACGTTTCTAACATCGTTTAGAGACGTTCTACCCACTTAATTGCTCGTATGGATGAGGAGAAGTCATATATGTGATAAAAATTTACTTTCATCGGACCAAAAATCATGAAAAACAAGCAAAACCTTCCGAGCTCAGGTTAAGTCCGAAATAACCATAGGCAGCTGGTTTGGTCTCGGCAAGAGATATAACACATACTGAAGCACTCGGCTCGACGAGATTAATTCGATTATACAGTCAAAATCAAGTTTCATGGGGATAAATTCTTCAAAACATGCAAACTCCCTATGTTCGAGTTCTAGTTTATGTAGGCTCTGATACCAAATGTAGGCCATTTAAACGGCTTCCCAAGATCGACATAGCTAGAAATTCAAACATCCTAAAGGAGAAGACGAAGATTTGTGTACCTGATTTTGAATTCATAGTTCTTGGAGCAAAACGACAACAATCCGAGCCTTTAATGCTGAAAATCTTCTCCTCTATGACCCTCAGTTCCTGACTTGATGAGACGCCACTCACAGCTTGCCTTATGTGAGTTGAGAGAGAGTTTTTGGAAGAATGAGGGCTAGAGGAGGGACCTTAGCGCTATTTATAGAGTTTTGGACGGGCTCTCTCATCATGGGCCATGCCTAACTCGGCCCACACAAGCTAGGCCCATATTCGACTTTTAAGAAACTTTATATCCTACCTTATTAGATCAACTCTGTAAGAACGGTTAATTACAATTTCAATTAATATAGCCCATATCATGAAAATTCTTACAAAAGGATCAACAAAGATAAAAAGACATCCATGTAATAATAGCGAATGGGAGAGACTTAAATATAATCTTCTATTGAAAAGCCCATGTCAACCAATAAATAACCCCTTAGAAGGGTTAGAATGGCAATACCTGATCCGTGGGACACCATGACTATGGACCCATCCTTACTCAATGCCCGCAAGCTGTTACCACAAAAATGAATAAGCTCTTGATAGATGAGGTAACTCAAGAAGAGGTCCACAGAGCAACCTTCCAGATGGGTCAGACTAAAGCTCTGGGACCATATGGTATGAATGGCATTTTTTTTTTTATCAAACTCACTAGGCTATTTTAAAGGATGATCTTTTTCTCTTAGTTCAAAATTTCTTTAGAACGGGAGTGATGCCTGTTGATCTTAATAAGACCATCATTTCTCTGATTCCCAAGGTACCACACCTCGAACGCCTTGACCAATACCGTCTCATTAGTCTATGCAATTATGCCTATAAAATTATCTCCAAGGTGTTCGCCAATCGGCTTAAACCCTGGCTTCCTGATTCGATATCTATTTAACAAAGTGCCTTTGAGTGTGTACGTCAAATACAGGACAACATCCTCATTGTCCAAGAAGTACGTCATCAGCTACGAATTAGGAAATGAAAGAGGAATTTTCAAGCGGTTTTGAAAATGGATATGCAAAAGGCATATGATCGGGTCGAGTGGGATTTTCTTGAAGATTACCTCCTCAAGCTAGGATTCCATACCACTTGGGTAAGGTGGGTAATGCAACGTATTACAACGGTCTCTCTCAGTGTTAGATTTAATGGCAAACAATTAAATTATTTCCATCCAACACGAGGTCTCAGACAAGGTGACCCACTCTCTCCTTATTTATTCATTCTGCTAGCCAATGTCCTGTCCAACCTCATACATCAAGCTATTGATATGGGAAACCTCAAAGGCATCCAGATAAATAGGTGGTGTCCTATCATGTCTCATTTATTCTTTGTTGATGATGCCATATGTTTCTTAGATGGCAAGCTGCAGGAATGTCAAAACCTTGCAAATATACTGAACCAATATTGTTTGGCTATAGGATAGGCTATTAATAGGAATCAATCTGGCATACTTTTCAATAAAGCTTGCTCGGTCAGTCTGCAAGAAAACTTGGCAAATGAATTGAGAATCCAGTGCTAGCTAAGACGGGCAAATATCTAGGCATCCCTTCTGATTGGGGACGATCAAAACGAGACATGTTTGCCTGGATAATGGTGAGAGTGCATACAAAATTGGAAGGTTGGAAAGAAAATTTAATATCGAAGGGTAGTAAGGAAATATTGATTAAGTCTGTTGTACAACCGATCACACAGTATGCCATGTCCATCTTTAAAATTCCAGTATCAATTTGTAAATCTATAGAAAAGAAGATTGCTCGTTTCTAGTGGTAGAATGACTATCGAAGATCGGGTATCCATTGGAAACAATGGGAAGTGCTCAAGAATAGCAAGAACAAGGGAGGCCTTGACTTTCGAGACCTCATGGATTACAATAAGGCAATGCTTGGGAAACAAGCCTAGCATTTAATCCAGCAGCCATCAGCACTCTGGAGCACACTATTCAAAGGTATTTATTTTCACTCAAGGGAATTCAGACATGCGGATAAAGGAACTCAACTGTCTTGGGGTTGGCAAAGCCTACTGTTAGGATGGGATTCAATTTTACCAAGTCTGCAATGGTCGGTTGGTGATGGGTGAAATATTAGGCTCAGGGAAGATCGATGGCTACCTAAAGGGATATTGGGTGGACCGACTATTAGAGATGAACCTATCTTGTTGGCTGATTTTCTCGACCAGCACTACAATAGTTGGAATATTCCTTTACTAAACAAGTATTTTGATGTCCAGACTGTCCAAGAAATTCTCACCATTCCGATAAGACCCACTTATACAGAAGATCGACTAATTTTGACAGAAACCACACACGGTCAATACACAGTGAAAAGTGGATACCAAGCAATAAGAAAAGCAGCTTTCAGCACTAATCATAACAGTGCATCAACTTCATTTCAAACCCTAGATGTCCTGTGAAAACAAATCTAGAAGGTGAAGCTATCACCTAAAATCTGGATATTCCTTTGGTCGCTATGCCACAACGCGTTACCTATCAAAGACAATCTATTTCATCGACGCATCAACTTAGACCCAGAATGCCCACTTTGTCCTAACCACACCAGAAACTGTAGAACATCTCCTTCTACTTTGTCCATGGACATTCAGAATATGGTCACATCCTAAGATCAGCATTCAGATAGCGCCACAAGCAGTACAGCGTATAGACGCATGGATCGCAGATAGGGTTGCATGGAAACAAGCCTCACCTAATGTGGAAACTTTAGCCTCTGTCTTGTGGCAAATTTGGAAGGCGCAAAATCATCTTATATTTCGCCGAAAGTAGCCTGATCCGCTTCGTGTTGTGGATGTTGCCTTGGCCGATGTCCAGACTGCTCTGCATTCCAATCCAAGCTCAGTGGGCACATGAAGACATCAATTCAATCTTGGTGATTTATGGAGGCCTCCAGATCCAGGCGTCCTGAAGGTGAATATTGACGGAGCTTTTCAGCAAGATAGAAAGGGAGAGATCACGATCTGCTGATGATAGAATATGATTGCTTGGTGTCAGTGGAAATCGTTCATGCTTCCAAATCTACGCCATGGGAGGTGCGACCACTTTTTGCAAAAGCCGCCTCTCTACTTCTCAGCTTCTCTCACCTTCGTGTTATGCACTGTAGACGGGAAGCTAAGGCTCCGCATGAGAACATTTCTTGGCTGGGGAACAATTTTTTTTCAGAAATAGTTCTTTTCTATTTCTATTCTGGGGAACAATTTCTCTGTAAAAAAACCCGTTTGGTAACTTTACTCTAGAAATAGAAAAAGAATAGAAATCCGTTTGGTAAAAAATAGTTTCTTCTTTATATTTATTTATTTTTATTTTTGCTGGTAGACATCGGCCGTGCGGCGGCAATCGGCGGCGGTAGTCGGCGGGCGGCGGTCGACCGGCGGCAATGTGCGGCGGCGGCGGCCTCCGGCGGTGGCGGCGACGATCGGCGGTGGTCGGTCGGCCTCCGGCGACCAGCGCGGCGACGGTCGGTCGGCCTCCGACGACCGACGGCGGCGGTGGCGGTGGGCGATCGGTCGGCGGCGACCGGCGATGACGTGGACGGTCGGTCGGCCTCCGCTGGCGGCGGCGACCAACGGCGATGTGGCGGCGACGGCGGCGACCGGCGACGATCGGCGGCGACGGCGGGGCGTCCGCAATGATCGGTGGCGCGGCGGTGGTCGGTCGGCCTCCGGCGACCGGCGGCGGCGACGGTCGGTCAGCCTCCGGCGACCGGTGGCGACGGTCGGCCGGCGGCGGGCGGCGGGGTCGGGCGGTCGGCCGGGCGGGGCGGCGGGTGGCGGTCACCGGCGGTCAATGGCCGTTAGCAAGAGAAGAATAAAAAAAAAAAAAATTCACTTATTTCTTAAACTTGTTCCTGGAACAAGAAGTAACTTTTTTTACTTCTCATTTCTATTCCAAAACCATTCCCGGGCTAACTTTTTGTTCCCGAACAAAAAAACTAAGTTGCCGTTATCAAACGGGTTTATTCTTTTTTTGTTCCGGGAAGAGAAGAATAGAAATTCTTGGGCGGGGGGAAGGTTACCATGCAGACCCTAACTTTGTTGCCGACTGGGCTGCAAAGGCCCATAGAAATGGAACCCTCACTCATAATTGGGCCATTTTGCCTCCTTCTTGTTTGTTGGATCTCCTGTACTCGGACACTTTGGTTGTGGGTTGTTCTTTTTCCTTATCTTGAATGAATCTCTCCTTTACGACCAAAAAAAAATAATAAATAAAACAAAGTCAATTAAGTTTAGAATGTTACAGGAGTAGCGAATAGGACCCAACACCATCACCATTTCTTTCCGGCAAGAAGCCATCCTATTGACAACCCATGTATGTACCCTTCCAACAATAGCATTTAATGTTTTAGAGATTTTTGTTAGATAAGTAAGTTATTTCAAATTCCCAAAGATATTTAGGATGTTAATGAGTTTTCTGTTTTCTAATATGATAAGAAAGTCATCTTAAGAATCCACAGCAGACTTTGAATTGAAGTCAACTCGAATGAGTTAAGAATCGAATGCATCCAGATAATTAAGGATTGCATAAATTCAATTCAAAGGAAAAAGAAATGTTAAGAAATACAAAGAAATATCCACTCTATTCTATTTTTATTGAAGAAAATTCTCGAGAAGTTGTTAAAGTAACTTTATAGTTCCCTCGCTACCTTGCTACCTTTGGAGAGAATCTTATAGAGTATTCAATAGTTTGGCATAATTAAAAAGACTTGAAAGTCACCAATAACAAAAGGTACTAGGGTTCATTGGGAAATTCAAATTCAATTTTTTTTTTTTTTTACTCAGGAATTGTGAATAAAACGACGGTGTATAGTGTATATTGGTCATTAATTAGTTCAAGAAAATGCAAGTGCGATTCGAAATTTTGTAGATTCTGTTCTTAGTTCTTTATAGTAACCTAAATAAGTATTGGGACAAGAGAATACTTTTTTTTTTGGTTTGAGACTAGAGAACACTAGATGACGGCAAAAATTATGTCAAATCTTAATTTTTACATTTTAGCCAGAACTTTTGCACTATAAATAAAGTTGGCTTCATCCATATTATATTTCTCTAAAACATATAACTAAACAATATATATATTGCATAAAAGGCGCATATATAGTGTTAATCAGAAATCACAATTTCTTACATGAAAAATAATACGAAGAAGGAGATAATACAATGTCAATACATAAAAGCTGAGATGAGATTATGTCATCAGTTGACATCTTTGCCCACTGAACACAACAGTAGCGATCTACCTTAAGCAAATTTAAAGGGGTTTTGATAGAAATTTCTGAAAAATAAAATATAATTGAGCATCAAATTGAAGACGACATTAATAAAAAATTTCACATGGAAAAGTTGCGTCACTCTCAGCCAGCGAGCGGTGGAAATTTGGGGCTTGATATGTGGCGGAGGATCAACAAGGATGAAAAAATGTACATGTAATAATGGCGAATGAGAGAGACTTAAAAATGAAGACTTGGGGTCCTCTATTGAAATACCCATATCAACCAATATAGCAAAGTCAATCAAGTCGAGATTGTTACAGGAGCAACGAGTAGGACATCATCCCCAATTTTTCTTGCAAGAAAACATCACAATTGACAACCCATATATTTAGCTGTCCAATGATGCCATTTCATAGTTTTGAAGATTTTTCTTAGAGAAGTTATTTCAAATTCCCGGACATATTTACGTCATTAATGAGTTTTCTATTTTCTAATATGACAAGAAAGTTGTCTTAAGACTCGATCGTAGACTTTGAATCAAAATGAATCCATGTGAGTTAACAATTGCATGCATCCTGATAATTAAGGACTGCATAAATTCAGCTCGATGGAAAAAAATGTTAAGAAACTAAAAGAATTATCCATTCTATTCTATTTTTATTAAAGAAAATTCTCCTAAAGTCGTTAGAGTAAAATATTTGAAATTTATAGTTCCCTCACCTTCTTTAAAGAAAAACTTATAGCGTGTTCAACAGTTTGGCATAATTAAAAGACTTCAAAGTCACCACTAACAAAAGGTACCAAGGTTCATCAGGAAAGTACAATATTAATTTTTTTTACTCAAGAATTGTGAATAAAATGACGCTATATAGAGTGTATATCGGTCATTAATAAATTTGAGAAAATACAAATTCCAATTGGATGATGTGTTGGAAGATTACAACCTCTCAATACATGGACCATCAGCGATGCAAAATGGAGAACTAATCGGCTTCAAGCAGTTCTAAGGACCAATGGACCATTGCTGTCCATTTCATAATGGTTGTTTGAGTCAATATGGTGCTTGAAGTTACACACTGCCCATGAATGACGAGGGAGAGACAAGCAATTATCCTTTTGCAATCTGTCGTCGACTAATCTGATTTAGTGAGTGGAATAATTAATAGACTGCACGTAGTATTGGCCATCACACAAGTATAGAACAATGCCATTATAATCACAAGTCAGCTCTTTCTTCTGCTCACCACATACCTTCGGGTCATTCTTCAATGGAAATGGGTAGATTATATTGCAAATGACACCACCTGGATGAAGTGACATTGCTAGTCTATCACATACAACGGATCAAGGAGCAACAACATTGCATAGACATTGGTGGAGCCGAGAGTATAAATCATGTCTCTATTTGTCTTTGGGAAAAGTGAAATCATTAAAGAACTACTTGGGGCATGTGGACATGGTGCCATATGAAAAGACTGAAAAGAGATCGGTCAACTTTGTTTGATCAGAGACTTTGGAGTCGCCTTGTCCTATGGAAAAGACCAAAGTCAGTCAATGGAACAACTGCACTCAAACAACTGCACTCAGGTCAAGAAATTAGAGGGGTCGACACAAGCTAAAGTCACGTTATTAGTGGAGTACCAAGAACGGTCCGGCTGCCAACTCTAATTGAGACCCCCTCCTAAAATCACCTATGCAAAAAATTTCGGAACATCGTTTTATACATTTGATCTTTCTTTCTCCACGTAATTGTTGGGACCACATCCCAAACAAACAAATCCATCTTTCTTCTTATTTCTTCTTCTTTTGTTTCCTTCTCCCTTCTTCTCCAACTCCCTCCCTCATCGTCCAAGTCACGATCATAGGAAAATTGACATATAGTTTTGAGGAACAAGGTCAAAAACAAAAACTAGGTTGCCTCAAAACAACTTCTTCTCCATGTCACAACATAGCATTTTAATTTTGATACAGGACCACGAAATTGTTTTACATAAGTTGTCGCGACCTACTCTCGGGGGGAGGGAACAAGTTTAGCGGTATTGCTTAAAAGACGGGCCTAAAACCCAATGATTAGGCGAAAACTCTCCCAAGCCCATATCCTACGTGACATTGGGATATTTTTAGGAATTTTGCACAAAATGAGTTGCCACTAGCCTATTGGGGTCGGCTAGAAACCAAGTGAGGCATGGGAGTGTACCTCACTTCCTACGCAACTAGAGAATCTAGAGTCGGGGACTTGATTACACTAATTAATCAATTAGTGCCATTTCGGTACGTAATCTTGTTCATTTTAAAAGAAAAGATTTTTGTCATGCAGTTTAGATTGATTTTATACCTATTCACTAAAATGCGATGTGATCATGCGGGTGCGCAGTCATTAAAATAACAATTAGCAACTAAGGAAAACGTTAAATAAATTGCACGAGAAAGTAAAAAATTAATACTATAGAGAAAATAAATGCTAATCCTGTGTAATCACGCTAGCCTCAACAGCTTATTTTCCCCTTTTTGAGACTGTTGTAGCTTTAGGAATAATTCATTTGTCTACCACATCCCATTCCAGAGGATCTTTTGATCTTAGGAATGCCTTTATCTTGTTTTTTTCGTATGTTGTATTCATTTCCATCAAAATAAGGCGGTTCGGTGTTGCTTTGCCCTTCTACCAAACGTGGAACCAACATAGTAGCCATGGATTGTTAACTCTGAAGTAAGAACACTTCAATGCAAATGAGTACACATGCTCTGATATCAATTGAAAGTATGAACACCTACATTTTGGTGAATAGGTATAAAAACAGATTCTGCAAAATGTAGTGAAAATCTTTACTTTTAACCTGAGTTTGAATAACAACAGACTTTTGAAACTGAGTTTGAAGAGCAGCAAACTTTGAGCGAGATCAGATTTTAGCAGTTAAATAGAACTATGAACAAAATAAAGAAATTCAGGGAAGAGAATAAGAACACAGAGTTTGTAGTGGTTCGGCTTGATCCAAGCCTATGTCCACTCTCCCACGCTAAAAGCCTTCTTGGCTGGATTTCATTATGCAATCAACAAGAGATTACAACTTTGAGTGCAAACACTTAGTAGTAGATCACACTATCTCACTAAGTCACTCTTTTTGTATTTCTCTCACAATCACAAACGTTTAAGCTCATAAGAGACAAGTGTATATTCGAAAGTTGCTCAGACTTTGGAATTATAAATTATACGCTTCGTCTCTTACTTGCTCATCAGTCCATGATCTCCATAAATACTTCTCCACTTCCAAACTAGCCGTTGGACAGTATCTTAGAAGATCGTCTTCCAATCTACCCGTTGGACAGATCTGTATCTAGAAGATTTTGTAGCAGCTGAGTGACAAAAGTAAAATCCCAAATTGATTCCAATCGCCCATACAAACAGAATCTTGGTTTCCATAAGTAGAGCTTATTCGTATAGAAAGTTCTTGTCTTCAAGGTCCAATTGTCAATCAATTAGATTGAGTCAATCAAATCAATCTTGATGTAGAATCCAAACCAGATCACTAGCAGTTATATGATTGGGGCTTGTGTTACGTTATGTCGAATATGGATGTAAAGTCTTAAAGTAATAGACTTTACAATCTGAGTTTGAGTGCAATAGACTTTACAATCTGAATCTGAATATTTTCTGCTTCTGAATAGATTTAGCTTTAAGGTCTGAACACAGTTTGAATAAGTTTAGCTTTAGTATAGAGTTTGTCTTTTGGTTCTTCATTCACGTTCAGTCTAAAATTTGTCAGAGTAGACAGACTTCTGATGTAGAACAGACTTCGACAATAAAGTCTGGCAATCTTCAAACTTTGACATAGAAGTCTAAAAATCTTAGACAATATCCTTTACATATTCTATTATCTACATAGTCTGTTACTCAACCATTAAACACGTTAGTAATTTTTGATTTATTTTCTTATCTTCAAAACATCATAAGGGATTTCCCTAACAGAAACCACAAGCCGTGTGGTTTAAGGATAGACCCATGAACTTGTTTTTAGGGAAGCACTTGCTAACCCCTTGAAAAAATGCATATCTTCACTGGGGAACCCTGTCAAACTCAACTTGAGCAAATGTTATTAGAGACGTCATCAAGAGACGCATTGGCAATATTGCAACATTAATTGAACAAACTAATCAAGCTAAGTCCGACCGCTTTTAAAAAAACATTTGATGTCAATCAGCATCATGTGGCCCAAAACTGTCATCTTATTCGGGAATGTATCATTAATCATCAAATTCTCCAGGAGTCAAGTTCTTATTAGAATGGCTACGACTCGTGAAAAAGGCTCATTAAGCATGCCAAGCTAGAGCTTCTTAGTTAGAAAGGGTTTCTCACATACTCTTGATAAAATGGTTGCTTGATCCCATCCATTCGCGTGAGAAGTAACTGATTGCCGAGGGTATCTCACATAATCCATCTCAAAGGCTTTCAAAAACATTCGTGATTAGCACAATCAGATCGATCAAAAAGATCTTTTGAAAGGACCGCAATATAGGCTCGATTAGGACTTACACAAAGAAATTATTGCTTTGAGGCCAATAAAGGAACATTTGTCGCTATCTTCATTAGATTTACAAGTTGAGAACTTGGAAGATAAGACAAGATAGAATTACTTCCACTCCTTCAAGTAGTAGCTCCTTGGTGGTATTCACATTTTCACTCAAACCATCCCAATCAGAAGAGACTTTGGAAGAGGGTTGTAATGTTGGCTCGGGAGAGGCTTAAAAGGCTTAAAATTTTCAAGAGGGTTTTAAAGTGTCGGTGCTCATCATGGTATCGTGACCGGGTCACTTGACTTTTTGAAAGCATTTGGCTTTTGAAACACAACACATCTCAAAAGTCACTTGACTAATCATTTATGCATGGGAGCTTTGCTCCTTTCTTTAATGTCATTTGCTCTTGCGATGAATTTTTTTACGCAGGCACTTGGACTTTGATAATTTTTTATTTCACATAAGATGCAGCTTTTTGGCTTTTTTTTTTTTTTTAACAGGCATTGGCCTTGCTTTTACTAGGCACACTACTTTTTCATGCCCCAGAGTTTGTCGAACTTTTTGCTCTTTGAACTTTTTGAGCTCTTATGACTTTCGAGATGTTTTTCACATTTTCTCGTAACTGCCGATTGTATTTGGTCAATTCTTATGACATGCCCCAATGAAGGGAGATGATCACCGCTTGTGGTTTAAAAATGAATAATCATGCCCAAATTGGTTAAAACAATGGATATCAGTGTTTGGGTAGAGAAAGAAATGCTCTTCTTCACCTTGGGATGAGCTAAGCTCTAATGAGAATTTCTCTTAGGCTATCACCAGAAGATTGATGCAAGTGAAAGTAATAAGATCTTTCTCAATCTTTCACTCTACAACACGATCGTAACCCCTTATGCTACCCTAATGTAGGGTTGTTCTCGACAGGGGTACTTTGAAGGATCATCTTTTTTTAGCCCAAAGGAGTAACAATATATTAGTGCAATGCTTGGGATTGATGAATGAAACGCCTTTATCATTTTGTTCTTTGCACTCAATGCGAATGAATCCTTTGTCCTAAGAGAATGTTGATTTTCACTCAACTCTCAAAAGTATTTGAAGGATGTGTTTGGGAATGGCTTGCCTTTCTTCATCCTAATTATCCTCTACTTGGCACGATTAACGTCTCCATTTCACTCTGTCAAGATCATCTGAGTAGATTAATTTCCATAGGGAATTTTGATTCTAAATGAATAATCCCCAAAACGAGGAAACAATTTTGAGATAAAAAAGATGCTCAAAAAGTTTGTAGAAATTTTTTATTGTTCATTTTTGTGCTTGTCTCTAGGAAAGCGCCAAAGGTTTTTTTTAAATATAATGGAAATTCTCCTTTTTTCTCTTTTTTTTTTTTTTTAGAAGAAGGGTGCTTACCTGCGGCATGGTGACTCAATAACCCTGTAAAGAATGTGAAAGAATATGTTAGTGCAAAAATCTTTGGGGATTGAAATGTTAGAAACGATACATTATTACCCTCCATTCGCTTTCATCCTTTGGGCGCTAACATCTCTTTGATTCACCTTCGTGGATATTTGGTAACTCGACAATTCCCTTCTCTTGCATTCGCTTTTAAGTGTTTGATGTTTTCCTAATTCCTTGGTGGAAGGTGTTGCTTCTACGATCAAGGTGCAACTTTTTCCCCATTTATCACCATCATTTCTTGATGGATTTGACAATGTTGTTCCAGCAAACTTCATTGGTGGGGTGGAGGAGAGATTTTTCTCTAAATCAAACGTTGCTCTCCCACTCTTTATTTGACAAACCTTTGTTCTATTCGAATCCATCCTGTATTAAAGAAAAGGACATGTCAATTTTTGTGCTGAAAAGAATCAAGTTTAGGAACGAGATACATCCTTTTCAAAGTTGGGCGATGAACATCCCAAGGTATCTCTAATGGAGGAATTGATAATATTGTCCCTCTGTTTCATTTGAATCTTTCCTTGTTTAAGATGAACAAGACTTAAAAATGCTCCACTGCGTTTGTTGGAAACGTTACAAAACTTGGCACTCTTGATGTCTCCTCGACAATGAAAAGAAAGTCATGTCAAAAACGGTATCAAAAATGAATAACTAGAATCGATACAATTTACTCTTCCTTTGAATTAGTCTTTTTGGATGCTTAGCAACTCCCTTCATTTGTCTCATTATGCAAAGTGAATAGGATCAATGGGCTATTTTGGCACCTAAGGCATTTGCTTCATTCTCTTGCGATAAAGCATATAACAAAGTAGCATTTTGTGACACGAATCTCTAATGTTGATTGCAGAAAGCTCTCGCAGCCAAATGTTCAAATGCTTTAGTTACCAAAATGTGCAAGAGCCCTAATGCTATCCTTTTAGGAACATATCGTGCAGCTCTTGATAAAACTCATAAAAAACAATCTGGTGATGGTGATGCCCAATCTCCAAATAAAGAAACTTCCTAGAACAGAATTCAGCTTTGTTTTGCCTCTATTGGAAGATTGGTACCAACGAAACCTCAAAGCACGCTTGCTCCTTGAGTTCGATGAGCTCGAGAAAACTACATGAAGAGAGGGTCTTAAGCAAAGCTTTCTTGAAATTTGTTTTGGAAGGTAGACGTAAGTGTTCGCTTAAAACATTTTTGAAATTTTCTTTTGATTTGTTTTGTTTTGTTTTTTCATGTTTTTTTTTTAAATGATGATTTTCATGAAATCGAATTACATTATTAAAAATTGTGAGTCACATGATTTACAAAAGCAACAATTGGATTTGCAACCAAAACAAAATGGAAAACATGGTTCTTGACAAGAATAAAGACAATAATAAAATACAAGAAACTCTTGCACAAATGAAAGTAAAAATCCATTCTTGTCCTAATTCTTGAATTCACTTCTCTATGTGGTCAAAGGCGAGGATGTCATGGAGCATTACACATAACCTGCAAAAAGATAACAATGAATGAGAAAATGATATCTCAATGAGGTTGCTTCTTACAATAAAATCAAGGCAACGGTACATGCCCCATAGTCCTTATTACAGGGTTATAGTATTTCGCCAAGATTTTATCATAAGAGAAGACATCATTAAAATAATTGATCCACGGCCATCAATTGAATGTCCACTTTTATTCCAAAAGTTTCGTATGCAAAATTGTCATTGATTTTTGAAAGATTGATTTGTGATTTTACTCCTAGAAAAATGAGTGACTTCTATTTTGAGAAATTTGTATACAAAATGATTTGCATTATAGCCCCAAAATAATAAGAGAATTTGATAGAAAATGCAATTTTAATTTTTGTGCCCCAATATAAGATCATAACTTGAAAGTTCTTTTTTTTTTTTTTTTAATGATTTCGAGCCCATAACTAGAAATTTAAGCAAAACCATGTGTTCAACGGGGCCAAATCAAAATGTTTAGAACTTGTATTCAAATGTTCACCTATCAAAAGTGATTGCCATTTTTTTCATCAAAAGCCTACAACACCAAGGGCATTCGATTGATTTCCATGAATTTCAAGATGAAAATTCAATATAAAATGATCAAATAAAAGGGAAAATGACGCTTACAATAGGTGCCGACCTTTGTCTCTCTCTCTCTCTCTCTCTCTCTCTCTCTCTCTCTCTCTCTCTCTCTCTCTCTCTTACATAGACATGCACATGAAATGTGGTTCACTTTCTACTCCATACGGCTCAAAATGGAGCCATAGGATCACCGGACTGAACCAACAAGGTCGCGACTAGGTTGAGTTACCCATGACTCCGGCTTTGTCAAAGAATTGACCCGTGTCGCGCGGTTACAGACTAGGGTGGGTACCTTCGACGTGAAGAAAGAAATTTCGGAGTTGAGATGGGCGACTTGTACTACACAGTTGTAGTCAGAATGGTATCCACCTCAACACCATCCTAAGTGATCATATGCTGCCTAGGTACGGCGGCAAGTAATGTGTGCTATGGTGTAGTGCAATGCAGGGGACGCGTGCATGACAATTTATAAGCAATTAGCACTTCATACATAAAAAGTAAACCATATATTCCTACATCTCCCTGCAAGACAAAGGTGAGCAAACACTTCCCCTTATACCTTCCATTCTACAAAAACATTTAACACCTTTAATGTTAGGGGCGTACCTAGAATCCTCGCTGCCAAACAAAAATGTTTTTGAACAAGATTAATTCTGACCTAAGTCCTCTAAAGTCTAAAACTAAGTCCCCAGTGGAGTCGCCAAGCTGTCGCGACCTACCCTCGGGGGGAGGGAACAGGTTTAGGGGTATTGCTTAAAGGACAGACCTAAAACCCGATGATTAGGCGCAGACTCTCCCAAGCCCATACCCTGCGTGACATTGAGATATTTTCAGGAACTTTGCACAAAAGGAGTCACCACTAGCTTATTGGGATCGGCTAGAAACCAAGTGAGGCATAAGAGTATACCTCACTTCCTACGCAACCAGAGAATCTAAGGTTGGGAACTTGATTACACTAATTAATCAATTCCTTAGTTGCTAATTGTTATTTCATTTTAAAAGAAAAGATTTTTGTCAGACAGTTTGGAATGATTTTATACCTATCCACTAACATGCGAAGTGATCATGCGAGTACACAGTCATTAAAATAACAATTAGCAACTAAGGAAAACGTTAAATAAATTGCACGAGAAAGCAAAGAATTAATACTACAGAGAAGACAAATGCTAATCATGACTAGACTAAAGAGAAGCCAAACTCCACATATCAACATTGTGGACTTAAAGACAATTGTTCCTAAGGACAGTTGAAACCCTAAGGAAAAGCCCTAAAGGCTTAGTTAATTTTTTTAGCACACCTCTAGAGTTAAGAAACTTCCATTTTATTTTTTCTAGAAAAAATCTCATAAAATCTTTTTGTAAAATTTTTCAAAAGAAAATTTGAATTTCCTAACATTTTCTTAATTTTTTATTTTTTTAAAATTTTTAATTAAAAAATCGAATTTTCAATTTTATTTTATTTTATTTAAATTTTTTTGTTCTTTTTAATATATATATATTAAATTTAATATTATTATAATCAGAAAAATGGGTCCAGACCGGTAAACCCAATCCGATCCTTTGGCTTGACACAAACTCAAATTAAAACTAAAAAAAGACGAAATCGATTTCTTAAAACCCATTTTTTGTTTCTTTTGTTTTTTTCGTTTTTTATATTAATATTAATATTTTAATTAATTTTTTTGTCTTTTCCCTATTTCATCTTTTTACTATGGGTGCGTTTGGTTGGACTTTTGGGGAAAGTCTTTGGGAAAATGCAAAGGACTTTGAGGTTAAGGAGTTTTCTAAAATGTAAATTGCGTTTGGTAAATTGTAATCTAAGGCTCCGCATGAGAACATTTCTTGGCTGGGGAACAATTTTTTTTCAGAAATAGTTCTTTTCTATTTCTATTCTGGGGAACAATTTCTCTGTAAAAAAAACACGTTTGGTAACTTTACTCTAGAAATAGAAAAAGAATAGAAATCCGTTTGGTAAAAAATAGTTTCTTCTTTATATTTATTTATTTTTTATTTTTGCTGGTAGACCGCCGCCACCGCCGGAGTCCCTTGTAAAACACCTTTAAGCAAAATGGTGTTTGGAAAAATTTACATTTACAAAGGACTTTTATAAAAAAAATTAAAAATTAAAAGAAAAATAAATGGTTGGCCGGCAAAGGGTAGGGGTTGCCGGTGATCGAAATTTGTCGCCGGCGACCGAGGTCTCAAGTTGCAAGACCTCACGGGGCCACCGGAGACCACAAGTCCTCCTTCATCCGCCGCTCCATCCACCGCCGTCAAGTCTCACCCGCCCGCCTCACCGACGCCGCCCTCACCGTCGTCGTCGTCGCTTGTGGGAATGCCTTCCTCTCCTCGACCTCTCCGGACTCAGACGACCCAGATCTGGTTCGCCGGAGGTTGGGCGACCCAAATCTGGGTCGCGGCCACTCAGACAACCCAGATTTGGGTCTCGGTGACTCGGCGACCCGAGTTGGAGGTCGCACGACCTCACCGCGACCGGGATCCGGGTCGCCGGGGTCGCGCGACCCGATCCGGGTTGTGGCGACTCGAGCGACCCGGATCTCGGTCCGCGGTGAGGTCGTGCGACCTTTAGGTCGCGGCGAGTTCGCTTAACCTCCGACGACACGATCCGGGTCGCCGGAGGTCGCGCGACCCGATCCGGGTTGCGGCGACTCAAGCGACCCGGATCCGTGTCGCCGGAGGTTACACGAACTCGCCGCGACCACTCCCGGGGTCACCAAGGTCATGCCACTGGCCGGCGACGGTTGCTGTGACCACACCGGCCTCACGCCGACCTCCGTCGAGCCTGTCGTCGAGCGCGTCATCAGCCCCTCGCAATCTCGCTCGCCAATCTCAACGAAGAAGAGGGTGAATAGTTACGAGAGCAAAACCGGAAAAACGAAATGTTAGTAAGGATATTTATGGAAGAAAATTTATCATTTATTAGCCTCTCAGCATTTCGAGAAGGCTGAATGCCCAAGGCGCCTCCTACCGCCTTGGGCTTTCAGCCTTCCAAAGGCTTGCTTTGCCTCAATCATCTTTGCAAAATAATTTCCCAAACACCAAATTTTAGCCCAAAGGGCTTTGAGTGCCCAAAGTGGATTGGCAAAGCCACTCCCAAACGCACCCTATGTCTCTTCTCTGTGGCTTCTTCTCCCCGAAGCCAGCTTTTGTGTTTCACTTTTTCTGCAATTTTTTTTTTTTTTTTACTTCATCCCTTTTGACCTTCTTCCCCACAAATTTTCCTCTCCGAGCGTCTTCTTTTCCCTTTTGTCTTTTCCCACTTTTACATTTTTTTTTTATTTTTCTTTCTGTCCATCTTCTTCTTCGATGGTTTCTTCCCACGCCCGACATTGGCCATTGAAGCTAGCTCACACACTAGCACCGGTCGGAGTAACTAGCGCCAACCGCCGTCAGCAACCACCACCTGACGGTCGTCCGCTTTGACTGGCGTCGACCGCCGCCGGCCATTTTCTCCGGCAACCAACTAACATTCTCTTCAACGCGAAGGAAAACACTTGCCGATTCGACAATACATGGCCACTTCACGAAAATGACACCAAAGCACAGCAACACACAAGACTCGAACATCGAACAACCGTTACAAAAGTAAAGACGGGTTGATCTCCGGTTTAAACATGTGCTAGCCTTCGGCCTTCTCTGAGGCATTTCGTCGAACATGTAGGATGCACCGGTTAACAAAGGAACCTAGTCTCACTTGGGACATAAATTTGGGCAAACATCAACATGAAATGCACAAGCAATGCTAAAGATCAGCTCATGGACAGGTTAATCACAATTGGAACATATATGGACGAAGAATGACTATCTCCAGGCTTCAACAAACTTGCAGAACATTAGCTATCGTTTGGGCATTTCCACAACCATTTGGTGTGCGAGACAAATCTAAACCCCTACGACACGTACTAGAACAGCTAGTAGCTTTCAAGGAGAACCGGCTCGAACTGAAGCTCACACGAACTAGTCGGCACAAGCTCCGACCCGACGCCTCCCGAGAAACAACGGACACACGGTTTAAACAAAAGCCTACCTGGTTCGAGAGGAGGACTGCGGCGAATGGTAGCTGACGAACGGACCTCCGGCAACGACCAATCACTCTCTCGAGCTTGCACTCTCTCTCCAGGTCGCTCTCTCCCAAGCTCGCTCTTCAGTACTCTCTGTTCTCTCTCGACCCCCAAAAAAAAACCAGCCGAGAAACCCCCCTTGCAAATGAGCGAGACCCTCACTTTTAAGGGTGACCAGCAGGCGCGCATGGCCTCTACCATTGCCAGCTTGCTGGCTAGACCAATCCCGACCCGCGGACCACGCCGCCATCTGCCCCTCGCGATCTCCTGCTCCTCTCTGTCTCCACTGCTGTTTCTTCTTTTTTGCAGGTTTGAGCTCAAGAGAGAGAAGACATATGGGATGGGCCGCGAAGGAGGAAAAGATGCCGGGCTAGGCCCATGCGAGGGGAAAAGAAGAGGAAGGAAGGGGGTGGACCGGGCCATGGCCGGATCCGGCCCGACCCGATCTCTAGGCGTTTTTTTATGTTTTGTTTTGTTTTTTTCTTACTTTTTGGTTGTTGTTTTGTTGTTTTTTTTTTCTTTTTTTCTCTTTTTTTTTTTCTTTTTTGTAACTAATTCCTAGTTTTGTATGCAATTAAGTTATAAACAAAATAGTAAAATTTAGGTGTCAACATAAGTCCACTTGTTTGTTCTTTTGAGTGCAACAATAACTTCATTGGTTGTTAGATAAGTCTAACGATATGTTCTTGTCTGCAGTGATTTCTTATGTTTTTTTGACACTCTCGATACAATAATCTGCATAAATATAACTATGATAAAGTCAAATACGATGAGAATTCATATACAATTAGAGTAGAAAATAGGTTAGTATAAAGACTCGCTAAATGGGCATAAAAGGATGCACACCCCATATGTAATATGGAAATTTCAAGAAAGTTATCCGATTAATTTGGCACTTTTACACTTTAGCAGGGCATGATCTTTTGATACTATTTTGATGCTTGGTTTGGGAGAGGGAGGAAGGAGGGAAAGGCGGTGGGTGAAGAAAATTTTTCATTTGTCATTTTTCCTCCAATTCACTCTCACAGAACATTTTGAAAATTAGTCTTTCCTCATGTCACAACATAGTACATCAGTTTTCACGCAGTACCATGAAATCATCTTAGCATGCATCAAAATATTTTTTTTCTTATGTCTTCTCCAAGGACATTTGTTTATAGAATGTAGAAATGCAATGCAGGACCAAACATAGGATAATATTTAACAAATGCAGTAGAATGAGGTCACGCACTAAGATAATCAATGTGCAGACCCTGCAGATGACGAGTTGGCATAACTCAGTGATCCCTGCAATCTCGCTGATAAAGGATTTCTTATCATGCATGGTTATATTCCACCACCACGTAATATGGCTAACCTGTGTTAAAGTCGCATAGGAGAAAAGATGGCGTTGCCAATGGTACCTATCATGTGTAAATGCCACACCTTTAAAGATCTCGTGAGGATAATTGATCCTCAATTTTGTTGATGACGAATATGTCCTGAGGTAATATTGAACTCACGGTCATATTAATTACGGAAACGATGTAATTTCATCAAAGAACAAATCAGAGATAACTAAATTAACACTTAAATATATCTCGTAGTTTCTATTGGTGAAATGACTCTTGATCATAGATTCCCTTCAATCATGTCAACTCACTGTTTCTGGCCATCCCTCTTCAAGAAGTAGGAAATCTATCCTGAATTGCATATTAAAGGCAACCATGTATTGACGCCTCATGCACGTTGACAAGATTATCTTCAATGTGGGATCACGTTTTTCAAAAATCAGGACTAAGAACAGAAAAATGTGAGAACGACCAAAGAAATATTTCCATCAATTAAAGGTGAATTCCATGGTAATTGACAGTTATACAAAGATCAGCCACTCGTTACTTTAACATTAAAATTGAGAATACTCCGTCTCCTTTCATTCAACTGGGTATCGACTATTTTCTCCAAACTTCATGATGGCTTTGCAAGTTTAGGGATGAAATAATCGCTTTCTATCTTTACCTAAGGAAGTCTTAACCATAACTTTACCCTGAGGGAAAAAAAAAAGCAAAACCTTGAACTTGTAAAGCTTTATGAAAACTCTGTACAATTTCCATCAATTTGGCCATGAACTTCTGCGGATGAAACTTAGCAACCCTTATACTTTTTAGGCTTTGTGCGCCACCTCTTCTAGCTTCTTCTCTACAAATCTCTCAGACAAAACGCTTAGCAGCTTGTTGAGTGACATTCCTTCACCTTAATCTTCTTCTTCCCCTCATACCTATGCCTAATTCCACTATCGAGTTTATAATCAAGGAATGCAGGGAAATCTACTTGCTTGTCAAGGTTGCATCCCATCTCCCCTGCCAAATACTCCACTTTCTCCTCCCAAAAATCAGGATTGTAGTATCTGAGGATGCTTTCTTACTCATGAGAAGCATGTCTTCACAGGAAAACTCGTAACTCTAGAAGAGCTCAATCGCCTTCTGCACATTCTCACAACTTGTCCTACTCACAGCACCTATTGCAACTGTGAATTCCTTCGTTCCGTACTTGTAAATAATTTTCATCAGAAAACCAAGCTTATAAGCAATGTTCCCCTCAAAAGATAGACCCAAAATCAAAGGGGCTTCTGTCAAGAACTTAAAAATTTCATTATAGTTCAGTCCACATTCTTTAAGAAAACTAATTCTGGGACGCAATTTCCTCTCCTTGCTCGCATTAACAATGTAAGGAAACACAAGTATGATCCTAAATATTTCTTGATCATCTAACCCTGCAACTGACCTCAATATCTCTACCTGGCTTTCCAAGTGTTCCACATGGTATTTCAAAATGGCAGGAAGTTCACGCAACGATGCCCCGATGGCATTTTTGTTGGATTAGAATGTCTCAATGTTGCTGCTGTTTTCTGCTCTGTTTTTACTCTGTTTTACTCTGTTTTTTTATTAAAAAACAGCCAAGTTCAATTTAGTTATTTGTTTAGTGTTTTTGTTATTTTCTAGGAAGTTAATAGCACGTTTAGGTGCAGTTATATGCTGCACGTGTGTGTGGTTTGTAAGTAGTTTTTGTTCTTGTTTAAGTTGCCTTGTACTTGACAGCTTTCCTTAGAAAACCGACGTACGCAAGTTTGTGCTATGTTTTCTCTGTGCTTCTCTTCCTCATCTGAAAAATATAGATTCTGGTTTTTTTGTTTCTGGTTTACTGTTTTTTTAATCAGTAACAACAGTGGTATCAGAGCTTGATTGATCTTGAGGGACTGTGAAGTGAAGCAAGTATCAAAGTGTAAAGAAGTTAAAGGGTGATGGAGACAGGGTCGAGTGGTTTCTCTGCGATGGCTTCTCCGGATTTACTGGGAAAATTATCAGGCTTGGGCTGTCAAGATGACGGCATTCTTAGAGGGTCATGATTTATGGGAGGCTGTGGAGGATGATTATGAGGTTGCTCCACTTCCGCAGACAATCCAACCTTGAATCGATAAAGTACCATAAAGAGAGAATCACAAGGAAGGCCAAGGCAAAGTCATGCCAGTACGCTGTTTCACCCACTATCTTCACAAGGATCATGAGATGTGATTCTGCAAAGGTAATATGGGATTTCTTGAAGGATGAATACGAGGGAGATGAGAAGATAAGAGGCATGAAGGTGCTGAATCTCTTGAGGGAGTTTGAGAGACAACAGATGAAGGATTCAGAGTCAGTGAAGGAGTACTCTGATAGGTTGGTTGGGATAGCTGAAAAAATCAGAGTTTTAGGGACTGACTTGAAGGATGAAAGGCTTGTTCGGAAGATTCTGTGTCTCTTCCGGAGAAGTTCGAAGCCACCATAGCGTCTCTCGGAAAATACAAGAGACTTACCCGATATAAAGCTTGCAGAATTGTTGAATGCTTTGCAGTACGGGAGCACGTAAGACTGATGAGAAAAGAAGAGTTTGTAGAGGGTGCGCTGCAAGCTAGAGTGAAATCAAATGATGGAGGCAAAGGGAAGAAATGGATTCAGTCCGGAGAAATGCCGGTGACTCCAAGTTTGTAGCAAAAGAAGGAAATTCTTGTGGGTCTAGCAAATTGAAGATGAACAAAAAGCCTTGTCAATACTTGTGGTGGAACTAATCATCGCTTTTTTAGATGTTGGAGAAAGCCGATGCTAGATGCGAAGATGTCACAAGTTGGGTCACATGGAAGCCATCTCGCAAAGAAAAAATTACCAGCAAGCAGGAAAAGCCCAGGTAGCAGTGAATGAAACTGAGGAAGAGCACTTGTTTGTAGCTTCCTTTTCTGAATCTTTTGTTGGGAATGATGCATGGCTGGTGGATAGTGGTTGTACCAATCATATGACTGGCAATTCGAAGCTATTTAGGATTCTAGACAGGTCAGTCAGGTCCAGAGTCAGAATTGGCAATGGACAGTATATTGAAGTGCAAGGGAAGGGTACAAAGTGGCTATTGAAGGAAATCGGAGGTGAAGCGATCAATGATGTTCTCTGTAGCCAAATATTGACCATAATCTGTTGAGTGTTGGTCAATTAGTTGAGAAGGGATATAAAGTGAAGTTCGAAGGAATGAATGTCTTATTAATAATGCAGATAGCAAAGAAGTGCTAAGAATTCCAATGGAGGACAAGAGTTTCATGTTCAAGCCACAAGAGATGCAACAAATGGCTTTAAAGTGCAAAGAAGAAAATGCAGAGATATGGCATAAAAGACTTGGGCATGTTCACAGGAAGAGCATGTTGTTTATGCAGAGAAATAGCTTGGCAGATGACTTGCCAAGTTTGGAGGAGGAATTTCCACAGTGCAAAACTTGTCTTCTTGGCAAGCAAGCCAGATTTCCTTTCAAAGGAGGAGGCTGGAGAGCATGTGAGAAGCTACAATTAGTCCACATAGATTTATGTTGACCTATGTCTGAGTCTTCTCTCAATGGTAGCAGGTATTTCATTACCTTCACTGATGATATGACTAGGATGAGTTGGATTTATTTTTTGCGAGCCAAGTCTGAAGTTGCTGATGTGTTTGTGAAGTTTAAAGCCTTAGTTGAGAATCATAGTGGGAAGAAAATTAAAATGCTCAGGTCTGATAATGGTTCTGAGTATACTGCTCACAAGTTTAAGTTGAATTGTGAGCAAGCAGGAATTGTGCAGCAGTTCACTGCTCCCTATTCACCTCAACAGAATGGGGTCAGTGAGAGGAAAAACAGAAGTATTATGGAGATGGCCAGATGTATGATGCAGGAGAATATGTTGCCTAAGAAGTTCTGGGCTGAAGCAGCTAATACTGCAGTGTTCTTGTTAAACAGATTGCCCACAAAGGCCTTAGAGAGGTCAACACCTTTTGAAGTATGGTATGGTGTTAAACCTTATGTGAAAAATTTGAAGGTTTTTGGGTGTTTGTATTACACTCATGTTCCTCAGGTCAAGAGGGACAAGTTGGATAAAAGAGCTGAGCTTGGAATCTTCATCGGGTATAGTCTTCAATCAAAGGCTTACAAAAATTTTCACCCTATGACAGGGAAGGTGACTGTAAGCAGAGATGTTGTTTTTTTAGAGGATGATGAGTGGAATTGGATGGAAGGAAAGAGTGCGAAAAGAATAAGTTCGAAAAACAACCCGGCAATGATGTAGAGGTTGATGAAGTTATAGATGGATTGGAAGACAAAGGTGTTGATGATTTACCAAAGGAGAGGTACGAGGTCACTTGCTGAAATCTATGAAAGAAGCAATGTGGCAATGCTCGAACCATCTAACTTTGTGGAAGCTAAGGAGGATCGTAGGTGGATTGCAAAGCAATGCGGAGGAGATTTCAATGATCCAGAAAAATCACACACGGGAACTTGTTGACAGACCATCTGATAAGAATGTGATTGGGGTTAAGTGGGTGTTTAGAACAAAACTTAATCCTGATGGTTCTGTTAATAAATACAAAGCTAGACTGGTGGCGAAAGGCTATGCACAAATATGGGGAGTAGACTATTCTGAAACATTTGCTCCGTTGCACGACTTGATACAATAAGGTTACCGTTAGCTATTGCAAAGAGAGAAGGGGTGGCCTATATTTCAGTTAGATGTCAAGTCTGCATTTCGAATGGAGAGCTTGAGGAGGAGATTTTTGTTGAACAACCTGAAGGTTTTAGTATCAAAGGGCAAGAAGAGAGTGTATACAAAGTTGAAGAAAGCTCTATATGGATCAAGCGAGGCTCCAAGAGCTTGGTATGGGAAGATAGATCGATATTTGCAGGATTTTGGCTTCATAAAAAGCTTAAGTGAGTTCACTCTTTATGTCAAGAAGGTGAATCACAGTGTTGTAATTCTGTCACTTTATGTAGATGATCTATTAGTGACGGGGAATGATATGGAATTGATAGAGAAGGTGAAGCAAGATCTATTTGCAGTTTTTGAGATGTCAGACTTGGGAAAGATGGCTTATTTTTTGGGTTTGGAAGTCAAACAGGCTTCATATGAGATCTTCATCTGTCAGAAAAAAATACATGAAGGAAATTCTAAAGAAGTTTCAAATGGAAGATTGTCGAAGTGTAAGCACTCCTATGGCTGCTAAAGAAAAGCTGCAGAAGAATGATGGAACAGATGCAGTAGATGCTTCTATGTATAGAAGTCTGATTGGGTGTCTCATGTATCTTACAGCAACCAGACCAGATATTTTATTTGCTGTGAGTATTTTATCCAGGTTTATGAGTAGTCCTAGTCAGTTACATTTGATTGCAGCAAAAAGGGTATTGAGATATCTCAAAGGAACATTGTTCTTTGGTGTGAAGTTTAAGAAAGGTCAGAAGTTTAATTTGCAAGGTTTTTCGATAGTGACTCGGGCTGGTTCAAGATGACATGAAGAGTACGTCTGGATATTGTTTCGAGTTTGGGTTCTGCTTGTTTCTCCGGGTGTTCCAAAAAGCAAGAGATTGTAGCTCGGTCTCATCGCAGAGGCTGAGTTTATAGCAGCTACATGCAGCTGCAAATCAAGCTTTGTGGCTGAAAAAGATAATGAAAGATCTGTGGTTGAATTCTAGTGATTGCATTGAAGTTAACGTGGATAATCAGGCGGCGTTAGCAATATCTCAGAATCCAGTTTTCCATGGCAAAACCAAGCATTTCAAAGTCAAATTTTTCTTTCTGCGTGAGGTGCAACAAAGTGGCGAAGTTAAGTTGGTCTATTGCAGATCTGAAGATCAGCTTGCAAACATGTTCACAAAACCACTTCAAGCTGGAAGATTTGAAGTATTAAGAAAGAAAATTGGAGTATGCAGCAGCAACTGATCCAAGGAGGAGTTTGTTGGATTAGAATGTCTCAATGTTGCTGCTGTTTTCTGCTCTGTTTTTACTCTGTTTTACTCTGTTTTTTTATTAAAAAACAGCCAAGTTCAATTTAGTTATTTGTTTAGTGTTTTTGTTATTTTCTAGGAAGTTAATAGCACGTTTAGGTGCAGTTATATGCTGCACGTGTGTGTGGTTTGTAAGTAGTTTTTGTTCTTGTTTAAGTTGCCTTGTACTTGACAGTTTCCTTAGAAAACTGACGTACGCAAGTTTATGCTATGTTTTCTCTGTGCTTCTCTTCCTCATCTGAAAAATATAGATTCTGGTTTTTTTGTTTCTGGTTTACTGTTTTTTTAATCAGTAACAACAATTTTCATCTCCTCCCCTAAGTTCTAGGAGAAACTCCACTCTTGGAATCAATTGGCCATCCTATCAATAACTCGGTTGCTTGTTAGATAATTTCAATGATTTGTTCTTGTCTGCAATGATTTCTTCTGTTTTTTCAGCACTCGCAATACAATAATCTGTAGAAATGTAAACATCACAAAAAGTGAAACACAATAAGAATTCATATACAGTTAGAGCAGTTAGAGCAGAAGATAGGCTAGCATAGGGACTCCCTAAATGGGCATAAAGATTCACAAATGTTTTGTTTGGGAGAGGGAGGAAAGAGGTAAAAGGAGGTGAGTGAGAAATTTTTTTTCCTTTTTCCTCTGGTTCACTCTCATAGACAATTCCAACTTTGAAAATTAGTTTTTATTCATCTCAGGACATAATATATCAGTTTTGACACGATACCATTAAACCATGTTAGCACGTATCCGAATAGTTTGTTCTTATTTCTTCTCCATTGACATTTGTTTATAGAATGTGCAAATTTAATGCAGGATTACCAAACATAGGATAAAACTTAAGAAACGCCATAGAATGAGGCCACACACTAAGAATACCAATGTTCAGACCTGAATATGATGAGTTTGCATAACTCAATGATTATTGCAATCCCGCAGATATAGGAATCTTACCTTGCCATAGTTATATTCCACCATTGAAGTAGTATGGCTATTCAGCTTAAGGTGTCTTGTAATTTTCCATTCCAAAGCCTAACCTTAAGTCACGTAGGAGAAAAAATGAAGTTGCCAATGGCACCTATTATGCATAAATGCCACACCTTTGCAGATCTCTTGAGGATAATTGATCCTCGAGTTTGTCAGTGATGAAAATGTCCTGTGAGGTAATCCTGAACTAACAGCCACAATATTTTATGAAATGTAATTTAATCAAAGAACAAACCGGAGAGAACTGAATTAACACTCAACTATATGTTGTTTCTATTGGTGACATGACTCTCCTGATCATAGATGCCTTCCAATCATCTTAACTCATCGATTCTGACCATCCCAGTTAGGAAATCTATCTGAATTGCATAACAAGGGCGACCATGTCTTGATGCCTCATACATATTAGCAAGATTAATTTCAATGTTAGATCACTTTTTTCAAAATTTCAGGTCGAACAAAAAATGTGAGAGAAACCAAAGAAACATCGCTATCAACTCAAGGTGGATTCCTTAGAAATTTACAGTTACACAAATACAAAGATCAGCCACATTTTTTGTTGCTTTAACCTTAAAATGGAGCATACTCAGTCATTTCATTCAACTGGGTATCGACTTTTTCTTCAAACTTCATAATGGCTTAGCAGGTTTAGGGATGAAAAAGATTACTTTCTATCTTCATCTAAGAAAGTCAAGCCAAAATTTCACCTTAAAATAAGCAAAAGCCTTCAACTCATGAACCTTTAGAAAACTCAGTGACTAAACAATTTCCATCAATTTTTCCATGAACTTTTGTAGATGAAATTCAGCAATCCTTAATTTTTAGGCTTTGAGCACCAGCTATTCTACCTTCTTCTTTGCAAATCTCTCAGATAATACACTGAGCAGCTTGTTGATTGACATTCCTTCACCTATAATCTTCTTCTTCACCTCGTACCTATGCTTAATTCTACTATCGAGCTTGTACCCAAGAAATGCAGGGAAATCCAATAGCTCATCAAGCTCGCATCCCATCTCCCCCACCAAATATTCCAATTTCTCCTCCAGAGGATCAGGATTGCGCTGAAGTATCTGAGGATGCTTCTACTCATGAGAAGCACGTCTTCACAGGGAAACTCATGACTTTAGAAGAGCTCAATCACCTTCTGCATATTCTTAGAACTTGTCCTAGTCACAGCACCTATTGCAACTGTGAATTCCTTCATTCTGTACTTGTAATCAATTTTCACCAAAAAACCAAACTTATAAGCAATGCTCCCCTCAAAAGATAGACCCAAAAACAAAGGGGCTTTTGCCAAGAACTTGAAAATCTCATTGGAGTGGAGTCCACATTCTCTGAGAAAACTAATTCTAGGACGCAATTTCCTCTCCCTACTCATGCTAACAATGCTAGGAAACACAAGAATGATCCTGAATATTTCTTCATCATCTAATCCCGCAAATGACTTCAACAACTCTACATGATTTCCAAGTGTTCCACACGGTATTTCAAAAAGGTAGGCAGTTTGCACGACACTGCCCCGGTTGCATCCTCATCTCCTCCGCTATAAGTTCTAGGAGAAACTCCACTCTTGGAATCAATTGGCGATCCATATCAAAGTTGAGAATGGGGGGATGCATCACAATCAAATCAACTTCACCATAGCAGCTCAAGAAATTAACGAGCCTTTCAATTTCTTCAAACGGCTTAAGAGACGAAGCCTTCATTAAATTCACATTATTGAGAACATGAACAATCTTTTATCTGGGAATCCCACCGTCAATCAACAAATTAACCTTTTCCTCAAATCCGACTACGAATTGCAGTTCAGTTGACATAAAGAGACGCTTGAGCTACATCGGGTCAACCTTTCCATCTAATTGTCGCCCACGAACAGTATAAAGGGATCAATTTCATCTGCTGCCAACACGGAAGGGCATTTCGCAACCAAATGGCAGAGTTCAAGGCCACCGAGTCTGACAGATTTCAAAGAGGCAACACGAGCCCGCAACAAACTGATAGACTTCAGCCTCAAATCCAAGTCCCGGGTCACGAAAGATTCGGTCTCTCTCTCTCTCTCTCTCTCTCTCTCTCTCTCTCTCTCTATCGTAAAGACCGAGTTCTTGAAATAACACATAGAACGCCCCCGCTCTCTATCGTAAAGACCGAGTTCTTGAAATAACACATAGAACGCCCCCGAAAAGGAAAGACTTTAACAAGGAGTTCAGTCAAATATTCAAATTGTATTAAAGGACTCCAACTGTACGTGAAGTAGACATTAGATGATGAGTTGAGGCGGCGGCACTGTACGTGAAGTAATGGCGCTCTCAATCCGACTCTGGACATTTGACTCGAATTCAGCAAAAGGGACGACCTGGGGGAATAGGATGTTGCGGAGAGAGGGACTGAAGCTGAAGATGGCGAGCGCTGCGAGTGGAGAAAGAAAGCGGGAGGTCGAGGGCTCACCCATTCCTCCCCTAGGAAAAGATCTCTCCTTGCTTGGTCATTAAAACAGGCATGTCATCCACCACAAGTAATATTCTGGACATCAAGTCCAACTGCAGACTCCAAGTCCTTAGAAAGCGAGGAACCCATTCCTACTCCAACATTAGTTCGCAGTCCATGAAGCCCACCACCGAGAACACCATCACCTGTGCCTTCTTCCCCCAAAGAAAAACGTCCCCATAGCATCAGTTTCATCATGACCAGAACAAACACCGGAAACTAAACTCATTCACGATCCCGCACCATCACCCTCGCTCCACACCTACGCTGTCGACCCTCCATTCCAATCGAGTGAATCGAACGGGCCAGAAGAAGCAGAAGTAGAATCGAAGAATCCTAGCCTCTTCAGACTCCTTAGATGTAATCGACGGTCCTGCTCCTCCAGCTGGGGATGGAACTCGCGAGGAAGAACTTGAAAGATGTAAGGAGCGATTTGTTGGGGGAGAACAGGCTTGAGGTAACGGGGAAATTTTGGACGAAAATTGTTCAGCGATTGTTCTTCAAGGTAACGATCCTCTAGTTCATACAGTTGTTCAGCATAAATCCGGAGGTAAAATCATAAATTCTGGATGAAATTACCCGCCGATTGAAAATTTGGCCGGACAACAGTTCACTCATTTGAAACTGTGTTGGTTACTCCGAATTCCTATTTAAAACAAACTTCATTCCAATTTTTTCTTCTTTTTTTTTAAATGCGTCTACTTCAGGTTCGTAATTGAGACTTTTCTTAACTTTCTTTGGTGGGCAGGGGGTTGCACCTCCTTCTCCCCCTTTCCTCCATGGCCAATATCGAGTATACAAGCCAGGTTGATGAATTTTCATTAAAATGCTTTGAAATTCTAAAAATCCGTTAATTGAAATCACTGTAACCGAGTGATATAAGAGAAAATTGTAATCTTTTGATATTATTACTAGCAAATAATTTCATGTCAACTTTAAAACGAATTATGAGTTCTTTCAAATATAAACTTCATAGAATTATTTCTTCTAAGATCTTTTCCATTTTGATCAAAATTGTTTCTAGCATAGATAGATGGTGTCCACTTTGTAATGGAGTTGAGAATGTTTATAGAACCATCTCGGCTTTGTCATTGTTCGCTGGCTCATCCGATGGGTAAATAAGCATTTTTTGAGGCATTTGAAGTTTACTAATATCTCCTTCAAGCATTACTAGGACTTTGCTCATTGAGGGCCAAAGGTCAAGGTTAACTGAACATGCCAAAGTGCAACTATTGTCATCTTTTTTATCACCTTCCTTTCCTGTTTGGCAACTTCTTCCATTTCAACACTTTTTCCTTCATTGACCAGTCCAACACCTACAACAAATTTGGCTTGTGTGTTCCACAATGGCATTTACATTTTTCCTTGAACCTTCCATTTCCATGAGCAACATCCCAAAGCTACAGACATTTGATTTATAAAATGCACGACCAATGTTTTTGTGGAACAACGTGAGCACCATCTATCCCAAGATTCCTCTCGTAGCAATCAATGCTACTATGCTATTAGAAGTGGAGTAAAGTTTCGCAAGTCCAAAGTCAAAGACTTTTAGAGTGAAATTCTTGTCTAAAAGAATATTGTGAGGCTTGATATAAAAGTGTGGTATTTGTATGTCACGCCCCTGACGTGGGTATTTAATCCCCCTCGCCACCCCAAAAGCAATCTCATATATTTCATGTTATCAAGAAACTTATCACCTTCCTTAGTGAAGATCCATTTGACATGAGATCATACACAAGAACCTATTTCGAGCCTTCATTCATTACATTAACATGGTGCATTCTTCCAATAGTAATTACTTCACTAATAAAATCTTGACCATGGGCCTTGGACTATTTTAAAATCTTGATGGCAATTTCGTTACCGCTTCCAAGCATTCCTTTGTACATAGAACCATACCTCCCTTCACCTAGTTTGTCCTCAAAATTTCTAGTGATCTTCATGAATTTGAGTAAGAGTACCTTTTGGGCAAAAGTTGTTATAAATGTGCAGAAATTCTTCAATATTTTTGGTCATTGCTAAGTGTTTTCTTCTGTTGTTGAAGATTAGAAATATCACAACAAATGGTGTCTTAATTACGAACTTCGCTACATAAAAAAAAAAAAAAAAAAAAAAAAAAAACATTGAGGAAAATTTGATAGCTTGAAATAGTTTTTTTTTTTTTTTTTAGTTATTCTTAGAACAAATCATTTCTGCATACCTACCATAAATATAAAATCTGAAATTGTCCAAAATGCAATATCATATAGGTAGGACACCTGCGGAAGGGATGAAAGATGTGAAAAAAAAAAAAAAAAAAAAACGAAAAGAAATATGGAAAACAAAACTCCCGAGGAAACGGAGTAGTAAAAACTACTTTGCACAAGTTTTGTCCAAAAGAATACGAGTGCATGCGTGCATTTGCAAATAAATGGAAATAATAAACTCGTTTACATAGATGATAGACGATATAAGAAACTCCCTTTGCTTTGTCAGCAGTCAACAAATATTGAGAAACAGTAATTTTCATTATGAATTAATAATTTCGTTCCTACTGTCGTGACCCTCCAGCAAAGTCCCAGTAATTTGGCGTGACGATTCAGTGGCAGCGTCCGTGGGGCAACTAGCATGTTACACCTCGGCAGTAACGATGGTTCAGCAATAGCAGCGATCATGCATGATGAGGATTGAATGAAGGCGGTGAGAAGGGGATGACTACATCTTCAAGGGGGCAAGCAAACACCAGCAGAAGCATGAATGCCACCGTAGCTCTAATCTAATATGGAATAGACAAACTGAATCGATCTTCTGTTGAACTGTACAATTAGAGAAACAAACTACTTAAACCCTTCGGGGACATCACCATTCACCACATAACATGCTTGCTCTCTTGTAAAGCAACCACTTACAAACTCGGCAAACCTATGAGCTCAAGCGGCCACCCGCCAGACAAATTCTACTTGCTCAAACCAAGGGCAGTTAGCTTGAAAAAAGATCACTCGAACCAACTGGAATTGGCTCTATCTATTTCCACTGAAGTCCAGTATAATCAAGATGCTCATTTCCGTTATTTGCTCCGGCAAACTACCAACGAAGCTATTGCTTCCTTGACCCAAAGCAGCTCGAACAATGCGAAGCCCTTTAAAGGGCTCCACTTCCTTGGGTATTGATACACTTTTTCGATCTCCATGGCCCAAAACACCAAAGGTGCCACCACCGAAAGCAAGTAACTGACCAGCAGAAGTGACAACTACAGTGTGCCAAAGTCAACAGAACGTAGCGCACTAGCGTTTTAATCAACACTAACCCCTTTGTTTTTTTTTTATTTATGGTTATGTTATTAATTTTAATCAATTCAAAGATTGCTTTTTTTGTTTATGAGAATTTTCTAAAAAATTTAAAAAAACTCGATTTTTTAAAAAAAATTTTATTATTCCAAATTCAACTTCTTCTGAATGGACGCTTTTATTCAATTGGGCAATTTTCGAAATGATGCATTTGTTCATTTTTTGCAATATTTCACAAAGAGTTGTTAGTGTTTTAAGAGTGTTTTATATATATACATGTCAGTTTTCAGAAGAACGAGAGTGATCATTTTTATCTTTTCGAGCATTCTTTTTGAAAACTACAACCATCATTTTAATTGTTTCCTAGAGAGACTTTGGAAAAATACTAGAATTGCTATCTAGTATTCTCATTTTTAAGATTTTGTTGTATTCTGAAGGATATTTGCCGATGACCATTAGCAACGTTGTGGGGCAAATAAATTCTTAAAGAAAGTGATATTGTCACGCCCTGATCCTCGAGCGTATGCCCATCCTTTTTTAGTCAATAAAATTTTGCGACTTCCTAGAACGAGTCACCGACCCTTTCATTTTATTATACATGCGGAAGTGAATTAGTAAACCCCTAATATCAATAGCTTGGGATAGAAAAACAGGAAACAGATTCACAAACAAAACGTGCTTTTATATACACACTGAGTTATATACACAGGTCAACAATCAAAGGTCTACAAAAGACTGACTTTCAAAAGGAGGCTGCTCTATTTGACCTATATTTCAGGTCACCTTAGCTCAGCTTCGGGTCCTTCGCTCTACAGCCCTGAAAATTGAGCCCACGACTAGGTGAGATGTAAATCTCAACGAGTTCACGCTCTAAACCCCGATTATGAGAGTAATACGCCTAGAAGTGTCATAACCACGCAATCACACAACTACACAGTTAGAATAGATGACTTACCTCACCTCAGTTCCCTTCTGCATATTAGCACAATTCATATATCACACAAGTGCAGTGACAACACCCAAGCATTTGGAATATCTCATTCAATTTTAGTCAATCAATCAATTAATTGATTGGATCACCACTATTAATCCAACAATCCACAATAGTCCCGATTATAATGCCAAATCGTTATGACACATCACATTCCGTGTCACACAATTTCATCCCATAATCAGGCGTGGTAAATCATATCTGAGGTTCCATCTACACTTAATATTTACTCTCAACATTCCAATTCAACATTCCCACTCAAAATTAGACTCCACATTCCAACTCAATACCAGACTCAAGGCTTTAGAGGTGACTCTACATGAAATCTTGTTATCGTGCAGTACTTAGTTCTTGACCACAAATAACAATAGTATAAGGCCCTAGAGGTAACTTACATGAAGTCTTGCTATCGTATAGCACTTAGCCCTCCAGTACAAAGAGCAATAGTATAAGGCACTAGAAGTAACTCACACGAAGTCTTGCTATCGTATAGTACTTAGTCCATTATTGCATTAGGCAATAGTATAAAGCACTAGAGGTAACTCACACGAAGTTTCATCCTCATGTAATACTTAGCCCTTCACTATGCATGGCAATACTGCAAGACACTAGAGGAGATTCCAATGCGACTCAAGTCATCACATAACACTTAACATTTGACTATAATAAGCCATGGTATAAGGCACTAGAGGTGACTCACACGAAATCTTCTACTCGTGTAGTACTTAATCATTTACCTACTCATGACCCATTGGCTTCCCTCAACACAACACATATCACATCAGCTTCCAATAGTCAACATATCCTGACTATAAACCAACACACAATTCATCACTCATGGCCAAAGACATCGTGTTTCGCACTTGAATTCATCAATTAAAATGATGTCTCGGTCTATTTCATTCGTGTTAAAGATACCTGATAAAATAATCGTATGTGGATACACAGTCGGTCCATGCCAAAAATATAATATCTCTCTTTTAGAAAATCCCATTATTTATATAGTTTATAAAAATATTTTTGGCGTTGTAAACCGACGCCCCGGTAATTTCTAATTAATTACTGAAATTATTCAATTTTGGGATAATTACCCAAAATTACAAACAACACTCAATTTGCACAAACTAGCATTCAATTAAATAAATATGCATACCATTACAATCGACACGAAATTTCAGTCACCGAATATCCTACTAATTTTCGGAAAATAATTAATTAAATAAATAATTATCGAAATTAATTAAATAAATCAATTTAAATTCAATAAAGAGAAAATTAGGCTGTAATTGTTAAATTAAATATTGAAACGGGCCAAGAAAATTCCCGAACCTATCTAAACAAATAGCACACCCTATCTAGGTCTTGATTAATTTAATCTAACCACCTAACATGCATCATTAACTAATTAAATCACTAAGCTAATCTAACTAACCACCTAATTCCCAATTAAATTAAACTAAACACCCATTAAACGTCATTAACCTACTAAGAAAGCTTAGTGCGATAAACTCACCTTTGTTATCAAGACAACAAGACAAAGCAGCAAATAAACCCTAACTTTCGCAATGCGTTAATGGACACTTGGGTTGGGCCAAAACGGCCTTACAAGCCCACAGCAAGTGCTGAGCTTGATCTTGGGCTTGGGCTTCAGCTAGGCTGGGCTTGCTTCGTGGGCCCAAGATGGGCTGAACTGCTGAAGTTCACTTGGGCTTTTGATTGAAGATGGACTACTGGGCCCAAGTAAAGAAATTTGCTAGGCTAACTTCGGCTTCAATTGGGCTAAAGAGACGGGCTTTAAAACTAGGCTGAAGCTTGTGGGCTTGCTGCAGGTGCTTTGGGCTGAAGACGCAGGCTTCAATTGGAGCAGCTACGGGCCGAGATGAGGACTTCTGTGTGGGCTTGATGGAGCTGGATCAAACAACGAAGCAGCAAGGAGCTGCGGGCAAGAAACACGGACGAAGGAAGAGGAGCTGGCGTCAACGAAGGGGGCTTCTTTGGTGAGTGGTTGACCGAACAAAACCATGCCACGTGCAGCTGGACTTGGGTGGAGATTGAATATCGATGGAGCATCGAACGTGAAGCTAGCAGTGTGAGGAATGTTTGGTGGAGCTGCAAGGGAAATGGACACTGGCTTCAGTGGAAATTTAGGGTTGCTTCATTCAACTAAAGTTTCATGGTTGACTGGATGAGACAAAAGGTGGTGGCAAGCAGGCATCGATGGCAGAGGGAAGGATGGAGAAGAGAGGCGAGCTAGCATGGCTACAGGCGTGAGAGAAAATGAACGGAGAGAGAGAGAGAGAAATTGAAGGGATGAAGATTCGAAGGAAAATGAAAACAAAAGCAACGGAAAATAGGTGAAGTCGGTGTCGAAGGGGAGGCGCACGAAGAAGACCGAGGCAACAGTCTTGGCGACGTGGAGAGAGCTATTCCGTGGAAATTGAAAGAGAAGCAATGACCGTGGGTAGCAACTAGCGCTCGACCAAGAAGATTAGAACAAAAAGGGGGGATAAAAATCAACAACATTATCTCTTAAATTGAATGCTTGGTCCCCCTAATTCTTTCTAGCCTAATAATCTCACAAATTATCCAAATTGAAGCCAAAATTCCAGCCATCTTCCTAGGATCCGAATTTCACAATTGAGCTTCAATTCCTCACCAAATTTCCCCAATTTGGTGTCCAAATTTTGATGAAGATGAAGCCCACAAAATTTAAAATTTCTGAAATTTCCTTTCACTAAGTGGCTTGATGTGGAAGCAAAAAATCCCTTTGAATTGGCCCACTCGAATTTCCGTTAATTTTTTAAGCATTCGAGACGATTTTCCGTAAAAATCTCGGAATCGCTGAAAAATTCTTCAAATGATGAATCGACATTCCTAAAATAAATCAGCGATACGACATAACTTTCAATTTATGAAATCGGGTTCAAATTCGCTATTAATTTCAATCATGTGAGTTTAGCGTCTTAATCTACCTAGTTTTTAGGAATTTTTAATATAATTGACTTGTGTTCGATTATTTTCGAAACCACAACATACATCTTTAACACATTTGTGACTCTCGGTTATCATGAAAATCTTGAGATTTCAAATACGAGCATACGTATATTTAAAACGAAAAAAATCGGTTTAGTGCCGTTCAACGAAAATTTTGCAATTAGGTGAAATCACCCATGCACTAATCACATATCTCCATCGAATCGACCTATCTTCGGTCTCTGATCAATTTTTTTACGGTGCCATAATGACCATCAGATTAAGACGATCGAAAGAATCAATTCCTACTAGAATTCTCAAGTTTATCATGCTTCAAATTCCTTAACGCCACATCTGATAGTAGCTAGTTAACTTCGTGAATACTAAACTCGAGAGAAAAAGCATAAAGACGTCGATGAAAAGTCCATTTCAACTCATCGAAATTAAACTTGAAAATCAGGATGTCACAAATATCACGCCTCAAAATCTAACTTGATCACTCTAAAGATCCGACTTCATTTTCTACCTACTTCAAGCCAGATTTTCCCAATAGAACAAACTCCGAAACTCTACTCATTCACGATCCCGCACCTACGTTGTCAAACTCGAACAAACCAGAAAAACCAGAGGTAGAATTGAAGAATCCTAGCCTCTTTAAACTCCTTGGATGTAATCGACACTACGACATCCCAAATTTTCAACCCTGTTTTCAACTTAATAAATCGAGCATTTCATTGACGCCATTATAGAATCAAGGTCTTTCGGAACTGATCACTCGAGATAACTAGATCATCTGGGAAGCTATTAAGAATTTTAAGGCAATAAACTCGAGAATTCGACCGAATCGATCTATTTCGACCGTGCCATCTTTTTCGGCGTCATTACAACATAGATATAAATCGATTTGATATTAGAGATAGGTCGTTTGAATCGAGATGTGTGGTAATTGTGGGTGACACCACTAAATTGGAAAATTCTCATCGACTGACACTAATTTGATTTTTCTATCGTTTTGGTACCATATGTCCGTATTTGGATCCTCGAGATTTTCACGACATCCAAGAGTCGCCAATGTGTCTAGTGGGTTCATTATGGCTCGAAGAAAATCAACCACGAGTTATTTGCACTAAAAATTTCTGAAAGTTACTCAAGAAATTAGATCACGCTAAAAACGATCGAATGGAAATTAACCGTGAATTTAAGTCCGATTTCAAATTGAAGATTCGGGCCACGTACAATAAATTCTAGAACGTCGACTAATCTCATAAAGATTTTTCGAGATTTCGAGATTTTTGCGGAAAATCGTCTTGGATATTTTAGAAATTTACGGAAATTCGCTCGGGCCAATTTGAAGGAAGATTTTGACTTCTATACCGAGCTATTTGACGAGAGGCATTTGTAGAAATTCTACGGGCTTTTTCCAGACAAAATCGGACGTTGATTTGAGAAATTTCATTTAAGAAACTGAAGCTCGAATTGTCAAATTCGGAGCTATGGCTTGGAGCTGGATTTTTAACATCAAAATTGGATTAATTTATGGATTTACTTGCAAGAAAGTATTAGAGACAAGTAAGATAAGATTGGAGATAATTGTGGGACCAAAACATTTAATGTTTGGCTAAGCCTTGTTGACTACCCCTCCTTTTTCCTTGTCTTCCCACACACGCCTTTCCCCCACCGTCTCTCGCTTGATCCCATCTCAACCATGCTCTTTTTTCTTTAATTTCATTCTACCTTGAAAATTATCTACCCTCTCTTCCACTCTCTCTCTCTCTCTCTCTCTCTCTCTCTCTCTCTCTCTCTCGGCCACAGAAATTACAAACCCAAAGCCCAGCTGAAGACCACCCATCTTCGTGTCTTCTTTTCCCTGCCGCCGAAGACTCAGCTACCACGAAGACTCAACCTACTCCCCTCTCCGTGCGATTCTTCCCACCGAAGCAGCTCATGGAGTCGACCACCCATCTTCGTGTCTTCTTTTCCCTGCCGCCGAAGACTCAACTACCACGGAGACTCAACCTGCTCCCCTCTCCGTGCAATTCTTCCCACCGAAGCAGCTCATGGAGTCGCCGGTCAACAATCAAGTTCTCTTCTTCTTCATGTGATCGAAGCCTCCACGTGTGTCCAACAAGTCAACCGAAGCTGCTTCCTCTTGCTGTTTGTTGACCCAGTAGTCTCCTTCGCATGCCACCTGCCGCCTCTAGCTATCCACGACCAAAGCAAGTCCATCGAAGCAGTCAGCGTCTGTGACGCGCCATCACTAGCAAGTTGCCCCCACATTTGTCCTCTTCGGTTTTTTCAATTCCAGCAAGTCTTCAACGCCAATGAAGCTCGCCCACAAGCCGTGCCAACCCAGCATCTCCTCTTCTTCTCAACGCTCGAGCAGCCCAGCTTTTTCAACGTTGAAGCCCACGAAATCTACAAGCCCATCTTCAGTTGTGTTCAAGCCTAACAGTTTGGCCATTTGAAGCCCACAATTCAGCTAATTTTTGGGCCCAGCAATTGCGCAATTTCAGCCTAAGTGAACTTCAGCCAGTAGCCCAATTCAGCAGCCCATCTTGAAGCCCAGTCCAACAATTCGAAGCCCAAGTGAGATTGGCCCAATCGTGAGGCCCGCGAAGTAGGCCCAAGCCTAGCTTTTTGCTGTGGGCTTGCGAGGCTTGTGGGCCCGGCCCGGTGTCTGCCGACGCTTGAAAAATTCAAATTCAGCCATCATCGCGGTGTTCCAGTCTTTGCCTTGCTCATGTGAGTTTTACTCACTAATGCTTTCTTAGTTTGCTAATTATGCTTAAGGGTTGATTATATTTAATTAAGTGCAATTAGGTGGTTATATTAGAATAGATTAGTGATTATTAGATAATTGTGATGCATGTTAGTCAATTGAATTGTGCATTTAGCAAGTAGAGATGTATTATTATTTATTGAATACATCTCGGGATTTTTCCTGATCCGTTCTAGCGTCCAATTAAGCATTACAGGCCTAAATTGGATTTTTAGTATTTATTTATTAATTTTCAAAATTAATTTATTTATTTATTTATTTTTCGAAAATTAGGCAAGGATAACCGATGACCTGAATTTTTTGCTAATTGTTGTGCCGCAATCCGTTTATTTAATTGAGCTTTATTTCGTGCTGAATTGAATTATTTGTGAAAGTGGGAATTATTCTTTAATTGGATAATCGTTGGTTATTAATTGAAAAATAACCGGGCATCCGTTAATAATGCCAAAAATATTTGAGTGGACTATAGAAAATGTGCGAGTTATGGAAAGTAAAATATTATATTTTGGCTAAGGCCGATCGTGTCCTCACACATGACTATTTTATCAAGAATGATAAAAAAGATGAATTGATTATATGATTGGAATGGTATACTTATATCGACTCCACGGCGATATAATTGCAAATAAAGAGAAAGCGATACCTTATCAGCTTAGATTGAGCACTATCGGTATACTATATCACCTAAAGCGATCCTGGCGACAACAGAGAAGCGATACCCGATCATCTTAAAAGAGAACTATAATATCTATTTATCAGCTTAACAGTGAGCAGTCCTGATATGAACGGACTTATAGATAGTATGAGATGAGCCGACCAAGAAAAGGTCAAGATGACATGTAATCGACTAGGTCAATTGATCATTTCTTTGATTTGATGTCGTGAATTGATTGATTGAATTGAAATGACCAATGAATGGTCCAATTGACATGAAATCGACTAGGTCGATTGATCGAGATATCAATTTGTGATGTAATTGCTTGGGTGTTTATTGAACTGTGCTAATATGTATGTGGAATCTGAGGTCAAAGTAAGTCATCTGACCCATGCGTGCATAGGCAGCCCGGTTAGTGTGTTGGTTTACTAATCGAGTCTTAGGGGGTAGAACTTGTTGAGACGTGGTCTCAATGGTTATTATATATCCATTTCAGGCCAGTAGATGAGCTTGAGGAGGAGGAACCAGAAGAAGATGATAAGCCAGAAAAAAGATGAAGAGCTTGAAGGAAACGAACTTAGTGAAGAAGAATTAGAGGAGGAGCATGATGATCCCGAGTACGACCTGGATGAGGACTGAGATCCCATCTTGTCTTGTCAGATCTGGTTTTTATGTGGATAAGTATTAGATCAGACCTCTGTGAATAGTAGTGTATTATATACTATTAGGTGTTTGTATAAAAGTGTGGTTGTGAATTTTCAATATGAAAAAATATGGCCCTGCTTTTTTGTCCCATTGTTTTATTGTTTGGAGATTTATAACTACTTCCGCATATGCATATTAAAAAGAAATGGTCAACGATACATAATCATGGGATATCGCATTCTAAAATCGACCAAGGTAAGGGATGTGTGTGTAAGTTCAGTTCCTGTAAGTATCAGTAATAGCTTTTTCGTCTCTTGGAGGCAGAGCCGTGACTCGGTTCAATTCGGCCTAGTAATATTTTCCGAAATCGGCTTGGTTTGGGGTCCAAAACAGGTCCGTTTGATCTAAAATTTGAGTATGTTAAACTAAAATAGATAAATAAATAAAAACAACTTTTGTGAAGAAACCATTTAAAAATTCAAACCCTAAGGGTCAGTAAAAGCCCTTAGAATCCCAACAGGTCAGGACTTCTAGTATAGTTCGACTTTACGGAGCTAAAATCTTTTTCTTTAAATTCTAAAAATCTTGAGAAAAATATATGTTATGATTGAAGACGTCTAAAATATTTCTTCAGAAGGAAATCACTTCAAAATCGCAACATATCTCAGTTTACAAAAACCGTAAGTGTTTAAATCAGTTTTAGAGAACATCCTCTGTCTTTGGCTAAACTGTCCTCTAAAGCACTAACTTGCGATTTAAACTAAAACTAAACTCTTCCATGGCTAATCTAACCTTTCTAAACTAACACTAAACTATATTTAACATCATCTAAACATTTCTTAACTTATTTAAATTCCTAAACAGAGGTACACAGCCCCTAATCAAGTCTTAGGAAAACAACTCACCTAACTAAGAAAACCCAAGATTGCACTTGTTTATTGAGCGGCAGCAGCTAAGCTGCAACCTCCAAAGACACCGGAGTAGCTCCAGTCAGCTTGGAATAGGGCTAGAAGCCCTCGGCTCCGGCGGAAAGGGCTGGCTCTCGACCAGTGGAAGCCAAGCAGTGAAGGACTTGCAATTGCAAGGGCGCGGCTGTGACACGGCGGCGCTGGCTCGCTTGCTAGCAGCTGGATAGCAACACAAGGGAAGGTTTTGGGCCCTTCGGTGGTGAAGTTGGGTTGCAACAGAAGAGGGGTGTACTAAGATGCGGCTGCGACACCAACGAACGGAGCTGCAGAATTTTCGATATAGAGAAACTGGAGTGGCGCCTGTTTGGGTGAGCTATTGGCTTATTGGCAATGGGGCTTGGTCCTCAAATGAATCCCAAGACAGAGAGAAGTGGAATATGAAGGGCAGTTCGGGTCAGGGATGGTTGCTGCTCCAACTTTGGCAGCACCGAAACAAGGGACTCCTCTATTTTCTTGCGGTTGTTTTGAGCTGGTCGGCTAGGAGGAAGCCGAAATAGAGGACTGCAGCTTAATGAGGAAGGAGACAAGGGATTTTCGGCTAAGGGAATAGAAAGAAAAGGAAAAGGAAAAGAAAGGAAAGAGAGAGGTAAGTGTTGCACGGTTGCAAGGGGGGAAGATCGCACAGATGGGGAGAGAGAAGGAAAAGAAAATAAATCCAAGGGGCCTCTCACCACAAATTCCAAGTCATGTGGTCCTTTTTCCATGGAAAATGGTCCCTATCACTCTCATGAGACCCGCCACCCTTAAACACACCTATCCAATCCCAAATGAAACTCAAATCTTGAAGAAATCCATGGCATTGGGCATTAATACGAATTTGCCTTCTTTCTAGAAACTCCTCCTTTTTTTTTTTTTTTCCATTTTACCATTTCATAACTTAGCTAATAAGGATAAATTCTCAATTAAATCCCCATAATTTCTCTCTTTAAGGGTTCCACAATAAATAAATAAAAACCAAAATTCCATTTAAAATAAGGCATTACTTCCAATCCTTTAATTTGTTGCATTCGGAAATTTCCACAAATAATTTCCGTTGTCAATAATTCTTGGAAAGATGTAACAATATTCCTAAAATTAATTGTGACACATTAAAGTTCTCAATTTCTGAAATTGGAATAAATTTCGCAGTTAAATCCGGTCAGATATGGTTGTAGCGCACCTTAAACTATAGGGTAGTTTTTGAAAAATTTCGATGCAATTGACCCGTGGCCGATTATTTTCGAGCCACAATATACATCTTCAACTCATTGGCGATCCTCAGTTATCGTGAAAATCTCAAGGTTTCATATACGAGTACATGGTACCAAAATGACAAAAAAAATTGGTTTAGTACCAATAGACGGGGATTTTGTAATTAAATGGAACTACCCATGCTTAATTACATATTTCAGTCGCATCGACCTATTTTCGGTTTCTAATAGATTTTCGATCGTGTCGCAATGACCCTTGCAAACTAACACGGTCGAACAGTCGATTTCTAGTCAAATTCTCAAGCATGTTGCATTAAAATCCTTTAATGGCTTCCCCAACTAATCTAGTTATTTCATGAGTGACCGGCTTAGAGAATGGCACTATAGACACGTCGATGAAAAGCCCAATTTATTCAATTGAAAACAGAAATAGAAAATCAAACTGTCACATTGTTGGGGGCAAATGAGTGCGGATAGACGCAGCCAGGATATGTGCCATCGTTGAATGGGAACCACCGACCAAGGTGACCGAGTTGAGATCCTTCCTTGGTCTCACGAACTACTACCGGCGCTTCATCCGGGGATATTCGAGCCTCACCATGCCACACACGAATATATTGAAGAAAGAAATGTCGTGGGAGTGGACGGATCGGTGTCAAAAGGCATTCGATTGGTTGAAGTGGGCCATAATTAAAGAGCTGATGCTCATGCTGCCCAACTACACCAAACCATATGAGGTAGAAATCGATGCTTTTGATTTTGCTATCAGTGGCGTCTTGATGCAAGAAGGGCATCCAATTGCCTTCGAGTCTCGAAAATTGAACGATACCGAGTGGTGATACATGGTCCAAGAGAATGAAATGACCATGGTGGTGCATTGCCTTCGTACGTGGAGGCACTATCTCTTGGGATCACGGTTCGTCATGAGGACCGGCAATGTGGTCACGAGCTACTTCCAATCTCAGAAGAAGCTCAACCCAAAGCAAGCTCAGTGGCAAGACTTCCTAGCTGAGTTTGATTATTTGCTGGAGTACAAGCCCGGAAAATCCAATTCCGTGGCCGATGCCTTAAGCAGGAAGATAAAGCTAGCCAGCATGGTGAGTCAACCCAACTGTTTGTGGATCGACCGTATCAAGGAGGGGCTAAAGCACAATCAAACAACCCAAGCCTTCCTTCGATACGCCCAAGAAGGCAAGATAAGGCAATTTTGGTTCGAGGATGATCTCTTCTGCATCTAAGGACGACGACTTTATGTGCCGCTCCATGGGAAACTCCGGAAAGAAGTTCTACACGAGTGCCACGACTCTAAATGGGTGGGTTATTTAGGAATCCACTGTACCATGGTACTCATCGAGGATCAATATTATTGGCCAAACATGAGAGAAGATGTTTAAGCCTACATGCAGACGTGTCTTGTATGCCAACAAGACAAGATAGAGCAACGATCACTAGTGGGGCTTCTTGAAACGTTGCCTATCCCGAAACATCCATGGGAGAGCGTCTCCATGGACTTCATCGTGAATTTGCCAAAGTCTGAAGGGTGTCGAACCTTCATGGTCGTGGTGGATTGCTTCTACAAGTATGCAACGTTCATGCCAGCCACGAAAGATTGTCCGACCGAAAAAAAAAAAACCAAGCTATTCCTCAAGCACATCGTCAAGTATTGGGGCATTCCACACACGATCATGAGCGATCGCAATCCTCTATTCATCGGGTGGTTCTGGATTGAGCTCTTCAAGTTGCTAGGAACGAACCTCAACTTCTCCACGAGCATGCATCCCCTAACCGACGGACAGACGGAGTGGGTGAATCCATTGCTGGAAATCTACCTCCAGCACTACGTGAGTAACACGCAAGTGAATTGGGCGTGGCTGATCGATGTGGCCCAATTTTCTTAGAACTTGTAGCGGATCGAGTCCACGAATCAGAGCCCGTTGAGATTGTGACCAGGCAACAGCCGCTTACACTGAGCACGATTGCCTTGGGGTATTGAAGAATCGGCCCCTTCGCATACAAGTTCGCTAAGGAATGGGATGAACATGCGAACTTGGCATAGGCGTGCCTCAATAGCGCCGTGAAGCACACCAAGAAGTGAGCTAACAAGAAGCGATGACACGTGGAGTTTCAGTTCGGAGACTTGGTGTTGGCTAAGCTGCACTTGGTCCTTTGATATCGTGACATGCACAAAGGGCCGATCCGTCACTATGAAAGCCCTTTCCGAGTGTTGCAGCAGATTAGGAAGGTGGCATACAAATTGGACCTACTATCCAAGCTCAAGTTACACCCCGTGTTTCATGTGAGTACGCTGAAGCCTTTCCACGTGGACGAGGACGATCCGAATCGAGGTGAATCACAACAAGCGCCCCTTGAAGCAAAAACCTCCTATGATTGGGATGTTGAATGCATCATGGCGAACCAAATCATACATAAGAGAGATTGTGCGCCAAAGAAGGAGTACATCTTCCGATGGAAGGGCCTTCCCGAGAGCGAAGCGAGTTGGGAACCCTCCGAGGGCCTGTGCCAGTTCGAGAAACACATCGATACTTTCCATGTCGCAAATGTGATGAGGGCATCGCCCAATTAGATGGGGGAGAATGACATGGCCCACGAACAAAGCACGTTCCAAGACCGTCCGAGCCATGTCACGCACGAAGGGCTACCCAAGAACAGCCCATGATCGACCCACGAACAATCCCCAATCCGCTCACGGCCAACCCAAGCGCAATATGGAGAAAGGCCCATGCATGACCCATGATCAACTCGTGAGCAATGCTCAGCCAGCCCATGTGCAACCTATGGCCGTTCACCTTCTCCCATGCCAGGCATGTCAGGCGGCCTTGCTGCCTTGATCTTGCTTCTGACATACATCCATGGGCTTCCCAAGGGCTAAGGCCATTGAGTAACCTGCTCTGTAACCTTGTAATGATGAAAAATCAGGAAAACGTGCTAATATATCTCATGACTTGTAAGTATATATATTAGCTGTAGCATCTGACAAATAATTATTGTGAATTCACAACTGTAAACTTTTCACGTACGCCCCGGGCTCAAATTCACGGAAGCACGATGATTCTGCAGGAAACTGATCCTCTATCCCAATGGAGACAAGAGCCAAAATGGAGGAGATCACATCTCCATATATCTGGCAGTTTCTGGGACCGTTCCTTTCCAACTTGGTGGGGCGATTCATGTGGCCGTCAAGTTCTTTTTATACGATCAAATCCGCGACAGATATTTAACTGAACAAGGTAGAAGCTCAGTAATGACAGCAAAAGGTAAGATATTGTTACCTTTTGAACACTAATGTCGAATACGAACCTTTGCTTGTGAATTGAAGGGAGAGTTACGAGGCTTCACGTGTTGAAAGCCCAATGGGGAGTTTCGAGATAAATGCCGTCGAAATTTTTCGCCAACCTATCAAATGGGTACCTTGTGGACAACACCAGTGTCTTCGGAGCGGAGGTTTTCGTCATCAAGAGATTAGGAATCGGCGAATGTGTGAGGATGCTAAAGGAGAGCACACCGTATAATTATGAATGGAAGATATCGAGGCTCCCAAGCACGGGGGATGAATATCGATTATCTGATGCGTTCACTGTTGGAGTCTATGAATGGTAGCTGCTATTTACAAACTTTCTTTCAATAATAAAATATTGTTTTTGTTGGTTTATCGTACTTCCTATCTATTTATCACTATATTCAATCTTTTCGTAGGAGGGTGTGGGTATACCCGTGTGGTGATTCGGATAACAAGGGCAAAAACCTTCCGATGTATCTTTTTTTTTTTGGTAAAAGGTAAGTATTATAGATAGAACAGAGAGCCAGGAGGCCATACAAAGAACAAAGAGGGAAGAGCCGGCACCAAAACTTGCACTCGAATGTCGAGTACCACTCGAGTGGAAGGGTGCCAACCCGAGCTGCAGAGAAGGAAAAAGGAAATAGAAAAACAGGCACCTAAAAGAGGCTGACGAACAGCGCAGCCAGGGCAGAAAGCATGCCCAAAATAAACGAAGAGGGAGGGCAGAAATACAACCCCACAACACCAGGATACAACCAAATGAAAGCAGCAGCCGGGTGAACTAGAGGCAGCAACAACATCGACTGAAAGACCAAGGGAAAGACGAGATAGAGAACCACCCAAACAAGGGGGAAGAGGGGCCACCCACGAGCATCATCAATGCAAAGAAAAACACGAATGAAGACAGCCAAATGATCTCTTCAAAAGAGGAGACCAAAACGCTTACTCAAAGATAGAAGGGTGGATACCCCAACTAAGTCAAGACGTTTGTTGCGGGGGATATCCGGGACCTTGGAGAATGTAAGGGCCTTGTCTTTTACAACTTTGATTAGATGGGCTTTCATGGTCGGGAGGGAGAGCCATTGGTTGCGAAAGATGATATTGTTTCTCTCCTTCCGCACAAGATAACATAAGGCACCAAAGGAAAACCTAGCCATTGATTGGTGGAACCCTGAATCAGATAAGTGATTAATAGCCCACAAAAGGTTCACTTTCCAGGTATGGTTTCTCCAAGAAAGATTAAACTTCGCTGCCCAAAAGGCCGCAAGGCCGCGAGAAATGGAGCAGCCAAAGAAAAGGTGATCGATTGAATCTGGTCTAATTGAACAAAATGCACAAGACACATCCGGGATTCTTCCATGGGTGAGCAACCTCACCTGAGTTGGTAGGCGATTGCGAGTAATCGCCACAGTGAGTTTGATAACGAGGAGGGAGAGAGGGGCTCCAAATAAACTTGTAGTAGTGACTAAATGGCTTCCTCGTCCTCAGGAGATTCCAAGCAGAAGCTGAAGAGTAGGTTCCAGACGGGTGACCCAGCCAAACCAGTCGGTCATTTTCCCCATTAAGGTTCGGAAGTGGCTCCTCCCAAGTCGCAATAACACCCGCAAATGAGGAAGGGGTGGACAGGGCTGCCAAACCAGTTCTTATTGTAGCAAGACGTGGAATACCGGAGCAATAGATATCACGATTAGAGAAGATCTTATAGAAAGGGCCACGTGGATGCCAATAGTCGAACCAAAAGGAGGCTGAAGAGCCATCGCCAACATTCCATCTAAACTGAAGCTGGATCAAGTCACGGAGACCAAGTAATTTCTTCCAAGCCCATGAACAGGACGTTGGCTTAGGCACTATCCAAAAATTCTTATGCTTTAAGAAGTTTGAATGGATCCATTTACACCATAGGGACTCTTTATCAGTAAAGAGGATCCATAAGTGCTTGATCATTGCTGCCAAGTTACTTACTCGAATGGATCGAATCCCCAACCCACCTTCCTCCTTAGGTAGGCAAACATCATCCCATGCCACCTTAGCTCCACCCGAACTCAAGGTAGGTCCTTTCCAAAGGAATTGTCGAAAGATTTGTTCAATTCGCTTAATAACCGAAGAAGGCAATATAAAGACACTTGACCAATACACCTGGATGGAGTGGAGGACCGATTTTATCAATTGCAACCTGCCTGCCATGGACAAGAATCGGTTGGTCCAAGATTGGACTCTCGAGGTGATAGCGTTCACCAACGCAGCACAATCTACTTTCCTAAGTCTAGTAGAAATAATAGGCACACCAAGGTACTTAAACGGAAGAGATCCTAATTGGAAGCCTGAGGCATTTACCAGGGCATCCGTAAGAGAAGGAGGCCCTCCGAGAGATAAATATATCACTCTTGCGAAGATTGGGTAATAGGCCGACCGGCCGGCAAAGAGATGGATCCCATCCATTAAGATTCGCACCGAGGTCAAGCTGGCCTTCGAGAATAATAGGACATCATCCGCAAAGAAGAGATGGGAGAGCTTAGTGGCTTTGCATCTCCAAAAGTAATCGAAGCCTGGCTTATTGGATTGGCGGTTAAGGATACCAAAGAATACTTCCATAACGAGAGTGAAGATGTAAGGAGACATCGGGTCACCCCGACGAATTCCCCTTCCGCTTGAGAAAAACCATGAAGCTCACCATTTAGGGAGATGGAGAACATGGGAGACCGGATACAAGCCATGATGCGGTCAATAAACACACCAGGGAAGCCAAAAGCTTTAAGGGTTAGCTCAATGAAATTCCAATCCACCGAGTCAAAAGCTTTAGAAAAATCAACCTTAACGATGCATTTTGGCCGGTACGGTTCATGATGGAATTCATAGAATAATTCCTGAGCTAGCAAGATATTATCGCTAATCCTTCTGCCTTTAACAAAGGCGTTTTGAGGAGGGCTGATGATAGAAGGAAGAATGGAAGCTAACATGTTAGCAAGAATCTTGGTGATGCATTTATATATAGTGTTGCAACAGTTATGGGCGAAAGTCATTGACTTTGTCGAGGCATTTGGGATTTTAGGAATCAAGGTGATGATAGTGGCATTAATCTGTCGAAGGAGGTGGCCCGAGTTGAAGAAATCGCGAACCGCCAAAATCACCGAAGGACCAACTATGTCCCACGACCACTTAAAGAAATCTACGTTGAATCCATCCGTGCCAGGGGCTTTACCATTTGCAAGGGAGAATATGGTTTCCCGAATCTCATCATCCGTAACAGGTCGAGAGAGGCTAAGAAAATGAGCATCGCTGATAGTATGATTCAAATGAGCACGAATATCATCAGACGAAGGCTTTACAGCAGGGGGGAAGCCGCCAAAAGGTTACGAAAATGGGAGATAAAGAGCTGATGTACTTCAGAGGGGTCAGTAATCTGAAGATCTCCATCCATAATTGATAATATTCTATTCCGGAGATGGCTCCGCTTGACCGAGTGATGGAAGTATTTCGTGTTTCGGTCGCCTTCTTTAAGCCATCGCACTCTAGACTTTTGTCTGAGGAAGGACTCTTCTTGGATGCGAAGATCTGAGAAAGCCTGCAGGCGATCCCTCTCTGTATCAGCCAAAGACTGGTTGAGCGGGTCTAATTGAATTGCATTTTGGGCAATCAACAGCAGACTTCTAGCTTCCTCCGTACGAGTTGAGATATCCGAGTAGGCTGTCTTGTTTAGGCTTTTAAGTCTGTACTTTAGAGCACGCAATTTGCAGCAAAGCGTATACATGGGCAAGCCAATGTAGGAAGAATCCCATACCTGAGCTACCAGCTCAAAGAAGTTCGGATGGGCCATCCAAAAGTTGAAAAACTTAAAAGGCTTACAATTGTTTGGAGTAGGGAGGATCCTAACAACCATTGGGGAATGGTCCGATACACCCGGCGCCAAGAAGGAGGCCTCAGAATAAGAGTATGTAGAGTTCCAAGCCAAATTTACAACAACCCTGTCGATCTTCCTTTGCTTGCGATTAGGTCCAGAGGAGGCTGCCCAAGTAAAGCGATTACCAACAAACCTAAGATCATCCAAGCCAGCTTGAATGAGACAATTGCCAAAATCTTCAAAGGCTGGAATCCAGTAGTTTGATCTATCCGCCCTATCAGAGGCATACCGGATAGCATTGAAGTCTCCTGCAACAATCCAAGGCTCATTCGGATACAAAAGGCTGTAGTGATTCAACTCAGCCCACAACAGTCTTCTCAAAACAAATGAGTGCTCCGCATAAACCACCGATAAGTAGAAGGAAGTGCCATCAGTGATAGATCTCAAGTGGCCATGAATGGCCTGAGAGGAGCAGCCGGACATAACAAAAAGGGCATAAGCAGGGTTCCAACCCACCCAAACTCTACCTCTTGCCGAATGCACATAATTGAAGCACCAATTCCAACCAGGAAGCAAAGCAGCGGAGACATCATGAAAAACATTAGGCGAGATCTTAGTCTCCAAGATACCAATACAGCAAATGTTATTGGTTCTCACAAAATTCCTAATTTCGGCTTGCTTAAGGGGGGTGCCGAGACCCCTAATATTCCAAACACCAAAAAACATGGGAGCCAAAAAGGAGAGAAAGTTACCTTTTCCCGCCACCTCGCTTTTTCGCCGAGGGTGGCATCAGTTTAGACTTCAAAGGGAAACGCACATCAGCTGACGCAGGTCGAAGATTTCCTTTTTGCCTCACAAGGGCTGCAAGGGTCGGTTCAGGGGGAAGATGAGAAGGGTTAGGATCCGCAGGGATGGATGACGCTACTACATCGGGAGAATCCGATTCACTTCCACTAGAACTGATCTCATCTGGGACTTCAACATTCGAGGGGGAGGCGGGATCCACCATAGCATCGCCTGGTGCTCTAATAATACCGGCTTGGGGGTTATCATCAATTCTTATCTTTAGAGGAGCAATTACCTTAGGAACAGGCTCGACCAGTACCATATCTTGAGGTTGCTTGCCACGAGAGGGAGGGATAACATTATGAAATAGCGAGTCTTGATGAATGGCAGGATTTTGAAAGCTTCTTTTACGACGAACTTCACGCCATTCATTAGCGGGCAGAGGAACCTTTCTCTCCTTTACAAACTTCACGCCATTCACGCCATTCATTAGCGACCTTCCGATGTATCTTTGGTTACATAGTTGGGAAAAATTGGCTTCTGGTCAGAAAGCGAACGTGAAGTTTGTCATTCGGTTGAAAGGCCAAAACAACAATGTACTCCATCAGCCGGAAGGTGAGTATTCGTCCTCATAAGTGGATGACTGCTATACTTCAAGGTCATTGTAAATAGCAAGTCTAGAGAAATTGCAAAATACAGCGCTAATTAAATTGCACCTATTACGCTGTTAGTAAGGACCAAATTCGTTATGTTCTTTTAGTCCGTATGGTTAGAAGCCACTGAAATCTCTCATATTTCTCAATAGCTATGTTATGCTCTCTTGCTTTGTCTTTGCAACTTTGCAGTTGTTACTAGATGGTGCAGTAACTCCATCCCGTACAACGGTTGGCCATCTTTCATGCCACTGAAAATGGTTCATGAAAACTTGACGGATGATCCATGTGCTGAAGTTACGGTGATTGGCACAACTAGCAAATTGCCATGACAACAAATATATGTACTGGATGTGTTCATAAACAAACAATCACCAACATCTCTTTTCTCACGACAATAATACATAGATTGAATGTATTTGTTGGCACATACATTTTAGTCGACAGATCGAGTGTACATTTGTGTAGAAATGAAAAAATAAATAATCTATAAAAAGAATGAAGGCTCAATTCAGTCTTGGTCCGATTTGCACAACCCACAAGAGTAGCCTTGAGCCCAGTCGCGGCCTAGATCCACCAAATCCATCAATTTCAATTCATCGAAGTGTCCATGGGCCGCCCGATTCACATAGCCTAGTTTTGATTTGTTCCAACATTGCCCAGGCCCATGAAATTTAAAATCGATTTAAAGCTCTCTTTATTTCATGAAATATGAAATTTCAAAAGATATTTTCCTAAAAATAAGTGCCATATCGCTTAAAATAATCAATCAATGGAACATGTTTTCATTATCGATAATAATTTATGTCTAAAATTATTTGTGGACAATGAATATATTTTTATTCATTCATTTTTTAAATGATATAAGTGATGACTTTCTCAAAAATAATTTTTAAATCATTCATTTTTTGCAAAATAAACGAAGTCTAAACTTTAACCGTTACTCAATTTGGTATAGGGCCAGGCCCATGAGAGAAAAATCCACCATCCCCATCCTCTCTCTATCACCTTTTAAAAAGCTATCACTCAAACTCGTGCGTGCGAATGGAAGGAAGAATCTGGAGAGGTGAGGTCACGCGGTCAATAAACCTTTGACAACAATGTGCACTGTGTTTGAACCGATCACCAAGTGTTTGTGAAAATGCCCGGATAAAATTGCATGCACAACTAAGAAGCATCTTCCAAAACCCCAACCTGCTAGTCACGCGGTCAACAAACCTTTGACAACAATGTGCACTGTGTTTGAACCGATCACCAAGTGTTCGTGAAAATGACCAGATGAAATTGCATGCACAACTAAGAAGCATCTTCCTAAACCCGAACCTGCTTAAATCACGATGTACATGGTTTAGACCATGCTCGAAAACCCCAAATGCTATGCTTGCCTCATTTTCATATGATCTCATGCATACATTTAGTCTTTGATCCTGATTCACTTCGTTACCTTCTCTGCATTGTATAAGGCAAGAATCTCTATTACTGAGTAATCTTGTGTAACCAAGTGAGTTTTTCAGTATTTTTGCTAGACAAAACTTTGTGATTGTTTTTTGCATCTCAAAAAGATAAAAAAATAAAAATGAAAAAACTGATGAGAGTAGTTACCGAGAGTGTCACTCAACATGAATGTTTCTTGTGTTCTATGCTACGTGCGTGTTTATGGTGATCGCCTTTGCCGGTGAGAAAAATTGGAGAGCTGGAGTTCTCAGTTTACCGGAAAAATCCATGGAAAGCAAAGTGCGCATGCCGCCTGTGTGTCAAGAAATGAAAATAATGAAAGTGATGGCTGGCTGTGAATGGTCCAAATAAAACCGTTGTAGTTTTGATTAGATTTTGCTAGGATGTTGTTCAATGCTTTCATGGAGGCATTCAGTGAAGGAAGAGCATGACGCAGGTATGAGAGTTGAGAGGGCTCGTGGATTCTGGGAAAGAAGGAGCGAAGAAAGAAAGAAGGATAGTAGAAAAATAAAAAATATGAAAATTAGAAATGTACGTAAAATGAGAAAAATAATAAATACGGAAAGAATTATAATCGAAGATAGGAAAATGCAGGCCTCAACTAGGTAGTTAGGTCGTAGGATTAGATTTAGTTGAGTCTCGTTCGGTTGATGTTCATATAGTTAAGGAAATTGCATATCATGATTATTAAGGCAATTTGAAATTTAGATAGTTTTTCTCTAGAAGAAATAGACAGCAGCATAAAAAAAAATATAATTCAATAAAAAAATATTTAAAATGATAGAAGTAAAATGATAAAAGAAATCTCATGGGCGTATGGTTTACTTCTAGGGGTTAGTTAATCGATCTTCGTCTTTGATATCATTAGCGAGATTTTTAGTAGGAATTTCATTTTATTGAATCGGAATTGGTCTTTGATTTCGATTTAGAAAATTAGCTCAAAGCGCTATTCTCTAGAATACTATAGGACAACTTAATGGAGAGGTAACTTCTCGGGGATAGTTAGCTTAAACTTCCTAAGGAAGGTTGATTATTCTAAAATACTTGCTAGCTATCTTGAGCAAAGCTCAAGAGTACATGGCCGGATGGCCCCATAATCTTGTCCCTGTATGAACTAAATGTATCACCAAGAAAACATAATTAAAGTTGACACTTCGGTGGTAATCAGTAATTTTTCCCTTATCTTGATGACAAAAAACGACTTAATCAATAGTCTTTTCACATTTTTAACCGTGATTACCACCCGGTAAGCCATATGTCATAATGGTTCCACATAGCTCATATTCAACCAATTCGTATTAGTTTAGTATATTCATCCTCGAACATCTATCACTTACTAAATTTATATTTAAAAACGTATTAAAAGAAAATATTGTCAAAGATATTCTCTATCTATTCATTGGGCTGGATATCGAAGAATAGAAGGATTAATCATGCACCCGGTGAATGACACCCAACGCGGTGTTGCTACAAAAAGCCGACACCTTGTAATACCAAATCCAGTCAAGCCCAACGAAAACAAGACCCTCCACGATGAGTTGAAGGGACTCGTTATTCAGTAAAATAACACGTGTTGAAGAGACAAAACCGTTGAGTTTTGAAAAAGTGTTGCGATGATAGACCGCCATCTGAGAGGCCCAACCATTCAAAACTTTCCAAAGATCCTTCTGAATGAGAATGCATATTTCCAAGAGGAATGATTAAGTGACAATTTTTAATTTACTATTAAAATAACAGTTTATTCTGAATTTAAAAAAAATAAATAACAAATAATTAGAAATTATTATTGAGTTTATTCTTTCAAGAATTTGTGACTCACAACGAACTGCTACTTCTTTAAGAATTTGTGACTCACAACGAGTTGTTTTTTTTTGTTGGTAAAATGTAAGAAATATATTGACTTTAAACCAAAAGAGCTAAAATTTGATCCCAGAAACTTGCACTCACGAAAACAACAAGTCAAAGCAAGTGAAAAGGGGCCAAGGTAAAAGGAAACCAAGCCAAGGGCAAGGGAAAGTTATGCTAGTAAAACCCTATATAGAGCCAATCAAAGTTAGCAAATAAGTGCATCCGTGAAGATTGGTCGAGTTGATAGATTTGAATTTCTTGCGATATAAAAACAGTCTTAATAACTACGACATTGGTTTATAAAGAAACATTTTCATTTTTTTACACACCAATTGTGCATAACATGAGAAAGATGATGCTTTGAAAATGATAAATTTTCTTTATTCGGAAATTTAACAAGTGCCTCCATATAGCCTTACCTAATTCAAAATAGCACATGCGACTTCTCCCGATCTAGTGTGTAAAAATGTAAGCCAAAAGGCAACACACATAGTTCATGTTGGACGGCTAAGCTGATGATAATATGTAGTTTCACTCTTAGTTTTTCTAAATTTGGACTCGTGTATATATCAAAGACAACTTTATTATTATTATTATTATTATTATTATTATTATTATTCTTGGACCTGAACCCGTTAGTCGATTTCTCTCTCTTTGTTCATTGGGCTTGATTTTTTTTTTTTTTTTTTTTTGGGTCGGAAATTGGGCTTGATTTTAACCGAGCAGGAAAAACTACGGAGTACACGGATGTCTCTCCTGCACGTTACGTGTTCAAGATGGAGTCCTCTCTGTTTTCAGAGAACTTTACGTAAAGTTCAAATCTGGGGGCCAAAAGTGACTTTGGAACATATCCAATGAAAAAATCGTTTTATTTTCCAAATAAAATTCAGTAATTCTTTTATTCTGAAATTTTATAAGCATATAGTATAAAATAAACGAGGAATTGAGTCAGTGAAGCACACGGCCTTTCATGGGCTTTATTGGTATAATAATTTTTAAGCTACTTTGAGAATGACATCTCATTATGAGTTATAAAATTTTAAAAGAATGGGTCTCATAATAATTTATAATTATCTGCTACGGCGGCACTGATGCTCCCTCACGCGTGGATTTGTTCACAGTGTTCCATGGGGTGGGGAGGATGCCGGACACGCTGGGGATCGGGTGGGTGTTCGTGGTGGGGCACGACTGGGGGGCGATGATCGCATGGTACTTGTAACTGATCAGGCCAGGCCGAGTGAAGGCGCTGGTGAACACGAGCACCACGTGGCTCCCGAGGAATCCGGAGAGGAAGCCCGTTGAGTCGATGAGGGCGATGTTCGGAGATGATTACTGCATTTGCAGGTTTCAGGTGAGGACCTTGGCTTTGGCTTGATTTTTTAAAAAAATTTGCGACTTGGCTCGACACGTTTCCCACATTTTGTGGTCAGCTTTTGTTGTTAGTAGCGAACAAGTCGGTCTTAATTACTTTCCTGACTACATGTTGTTATTTATTTTTGTGATCCCACATTTTTTAGATCTACATTTTCTCTTAAGGTTGCAACTATTTGATATGAAGTTTTCCACGCTTCGTACCCTTTCGTGACAACCGCCCGTCTTGATGGGAGACGATGTATAAATAGGAACATACATTCATTTCTGACGGGTGATGACAAGGTCTAACTCAAACTCTCTCATTCAGAATACACTATCAATACGAGAGTGAATTGGGTAGTAGAGTGTCCCCAATTTTGTTTGATTTCAGGTTTTCTGACGAACGCGAACAAGAACAATGACTGGAGGTTTGTCTTCGATTGATCCTGGCTTCCGCATATGAATTTTACGTCTTACATTGGTATCAAAGCGTGTTAAAAGCCTCTGCCTTGTTTTGTTATATTTTGGTGTATTTTCGGTGTATATTCGGGCTTTTAGAACATGAACAGTAACTCGGAATGTTGAGGCCAAGAGAGAAACTCCCAAATTCCGGGGAAATTCCGACGACCCACTCCTTGATTTCGAACCCACACAGTCGCACCGCCATAAGGAACGTTAGCCATGAGTTATTTCGGCATATCGGTGTTCGCCGGAGGCTAATCGGGCGGCGGAAGTCGCAGTGGTTGAAGGAATTGTGTTTTGGGAATTTTCTTATGATTTGGGGCTTATTTCTTTGTCATTTTCACTGAAACTTGTACCCATGTGGTCGTGCCGACGTGCTCTTCAAAACCCACTATTAATTTGTGTCTGAAATGGGCTGCCGAAGAAGAAACGGCCGGCAAAACCGCGGTGGAACGGCGAAAAACGGTGAAGAAAACGCTTTTGTTCACGAGGAAGAAGGCGCGTGGGCCCGCGCACGCGCTGCGGTTGCAGGCGCATGGAATCCACGCGCCACGCGCTCTCACGCGCGCGGCAACCGTTGCGTGCGTGGGATCCACGCACGCGACAGTTGCCAACGAGTTGCACGCACCTGCGCGCTGAACGGCGCGCATGCGGGGCACGCGCCCACGCGTGTGCGGACCACGCGCTTGCCGTGGGAACGGGCGTGTGCCGGGCACGCGCCTGACGTCTCCTCCGCGCGTCTCTTTTACGATTTTGCCTCAATTTTTTTAAATTTTTGCAATCATGCCCTTGGCCGATTTATTTACTGTTCTGCCCTTCAATGTTTTATTTACTATTGTCATTTCATGCATTTTTATGAATATTTTATGCATGAAATTTAATGTCCAATGATTCATATAATTAATTAATTAGAGAGTAGCCACAGCATCTTTAATTAATTAAATTATATATTAAAAGCCTTCGGATCATATTTAGAAATGGACATTGATTGTAATTAATTATATTAATATAATGAATTTTATCCCACAGGAATTTTCATTATATTAATATAATTAATTATGATGAAAATATCATATTATTTTTCTTAATTTACCCACGGGGATTAAGAAAAGACATATAATATGGTAGTTTCTTCATGAAGTAATTATGAATCTATTTAAATTAAAAACTTAGCCCACATGTAGTTTTTATGTTATGTGATTCATATTGTGACATGTTTACATTGGTAAAACATGATTTATTTATATTTGCCTCAAATTTTGTGACATAAGCATGATTATTTGATATCCAGTTTCGCAACCTGTGAATTTCTCTGAATTTAAGTTTGATGTTCCCATACTAAATGGTGAGAACTATAAAGTTTGGAATGAGTCAGTTCTTCTTCAATTGGGGTGGATGGACATTGATTATGTTATAAGGAAAAACGAACCACCTGCTCCTACTGATTCGAGCACTCCAGCTGAGATAGCTCTTTATAACCAATGGGAGCGGTCCAACCGCGTTTGTGCCATGTTTATAAGAGCTAAGATATCTCCTAGTATTTGTGGTTCAGTTTCTCAGCATAGCAATGCTAAGGCTTTATTAGAGGCCATAGATACGCAGTTTGAAAGTTCTGAGAAGGCGCATGCCATGACCCTGATTATGAAATTTTCATCATTGAAGCTCACTAGTGTTAAAGGTGTGCATGAGCACATCATGCAAATGAGGAACATTGCAGCTCAGCTTAAGAACCTTGAGGTTGAGATATCTGAATCCTTCCTTGTGTATTATATTCTGAACACTCTCCCACAACAGTATGCACCTTTCAAGATCTCTTATAACACACATAAAAATAAATGGTCAATTAATGAACTCATGACCATGTGTGTTCAAGAGGAAGAAAGACTGATTATGGAATTGGGAGAAAGTGCTCATTTGGCAACACAAGGAAAGAATAAGGGCTATGGCAAGTATAAGGGAAAAGGTAACATACCTCCCCAAGCTGACATTAAGAAAGAATCCAAGTGTTTCTTCTGTAGACAGAAGAGGCATATAAGGAAGGATTGTGTCAAATTTAAGGCCTGGCTCGAGAAGAAAGGAAATCCAATCTCTTGTGTTTGTTATGAATCTAATATGACCGATGTAAGTCACAACACTTGGTGGATTGATTATGGTTCTACAATCCATATTTCGAATTCCTTGCAGGGTTTTCAAAACCACAGAAAGCCAGTGGGAAGTGAACAAAACATCTATTCATGAAACAAGATGCGTTCGCATGTGGAAGCTATTGGGACATATAGACTAGTTCTCAATAGTGGTTTTGTTTTAGATTTGGAAAAGACCTTTTATGTTCCTAGTTTTTCTAGAAACTTAATTTCAATTTCAAGACTTGTACCTTTGGGATACTCTTTTAACTTTTCAGATTCAAACTTTTGTTTATCATTTAAATCTGAAATTGTCGAGAGTGGTACTTTGTCTGATGGTCTTTTTCGAATTAATTTACAAGACAATGCCTATTATGATACGATGCATGTTCATGATAAAGCTGGTATGAAACGATGTGTTGTGAAAGAACATTCATCTATGTTATGGCACCGGAAATTGGGACATATCTCCATAGAAAGAATTAAGCGATTAGTAAATGATTGAGTACTCGGTACTTTAGATTTTACTGATTGTGATACTTGTGTGAACTGCATAAAGGGAAAGCAGACTAACAAAGCAAAGAAATGTGCCAAGAGAAGTACATAAATATTAGAAATCATACACACGGATATTTGTAGTCCGAATATGGACTCATGTGGTCAGAAATACTTCATCTCCTTTATAGATGATTATTCACGTTATATGTATCTCTACTTGATTCATAATAAATATGAAGCATTAGATGCCTTTAAGGTATTTAAGGCAGAAATAGAGAAACAATGTAATAAGCAAATTAAGATCGTGAGATCAGATAGAGGTGGAGAATTCTATGGTAGATACACTGAAGATGGACAAGCACCCGGTTCATTTGCAAGATTTCTTCAAGAGCATGGGATAGTTGCCCAATATACTATGCCTGGTTCTCCGGACCAAAATGGCGTAGCGGAAAGAAAAATCGGACCTTATTAGACATGGTGCGTAGTATGCTTAGCAGCTCCAAATTTCCTAAATTCTTATGGACTAAAGCACTTAAGATGGTAGTGTACATATTAAACCAAGTTCCAACCAAGGCTATCCCAAAGACACCTTTTGAGTTATTTAAGGGTTGGAAACCGAGTTTACATCATGTGCGCATTTGGGGATGCCCGTCTGAAGTGAGAATTTATAATCCACAAGAAAAGAAGTTGGACCCAAGGACCATAAGTGGGTATTTCATTGGATATGCCGAAAGGTCTAAGGGATACAGGTTTTATTGTCCATCTCATACCACTAGGATTGTGGAATCAAGAAATGCTAAATTTCTTTAAAATGACTTGATCAGTGGGAGCGATCGACCGATGGATCTTGTTCCTAAGAAAGATCATTCAGACACTCAACCTTCCACCTCAAGTTTAAGGTTGGTTGTTGCTCATAATGCTCCTTCAGTTTAGCCGGCTATTGAACAACCAATTGTTGAAGTTCCACAACCTGCTGATATTGATCTAGTAGATCCAGTTGTTCAGCAATTACCAGAAACTGTTGAACAACCAGTTGAGCAACATGCTCCTCAAGAGAATGTTGATCCAATATTGAGAAGATCTGCTAGAATAAGGAAATCGGCTATTCCTAGTGATTATATTGTGTATTTACAAGAGTTTGACTACAATATTGGAGCTGAGAATGATCCTGAAACGTTTTCACAAGTCATGGATAGTGATAAATCCAATTTGTGGTATAATGCCATGAAGGAAGAGATGAGTTCTATGGCATCTAACAAAGTCTGGGATTTGGTTCAGTTACTTGATGGTGCGAAGGCCATTGGTTGTAAATGGGTCTTCAAAACTAAGAAGGATTCATTGGGTAACATTGAAAGATATAAAGCTAGACTTGTTGCCAAAGGATTCACTCAAAAGGAAGGAATCGATTACACAGAGACTTTTTCTCCTGTATCTAAGAAAGATTCTCTTCGTATTGTTTTGGCATTGGTTGCCCATTTTGATATGGAATTACATCAGATGGATGTGAAAACGGCGTTCCTCAATGGAGAATTAGTGGAGGAGGTTTACATGAAACAACCTGAAGGATTCTCCTCTAGTAAAGGTGAGCATTTGGTGTGCAAACTTAAGAAATCTATATATGGCTTGAAACAAGCATCCCGCCAATGGTACTTAAGGTTTCATGATTTTATCTCTTCATTTGGTTTTATAGAGAATGTCATGGATCAATGTATATAGCAGAAGGTTAGTGGGAGCAAAATTTGTTTCCTTGTGCTATATGTGGATAATATACTACTTGCAACCAATGATAAGGGATTGCTACATGAGATGAAACAATTCCTCTCTAGGAGTTTTGACATGAAGAATATGGGTGAGGCATCTTATGTCATTGGCATTAAGATCCATAGAGATAGACCTCGAGGAATTTTAGGACTATCTCAAAAAACCTATATCAATAAGATCCTAGAGAGATTTCGAATGAAAGATTGTTCACCAAGTATAGCACCCATTGTGAAGGGTGACAGGTTCAATTTGAACCAATGCTCGAAGAATGATCTAGAAATGGAACAAATGTACAATATTCCATATGCTTCTGCTATTGGAAACTTAATATATGCTTAGGTTTGCACTCAACCTGACATCGCTTTTGCTGTGGGAATGTTGGGAAGATATCAGAGTAATCCAGGTTTAGACCACTGGAGAGCTGCAAAGAAAGTGTTGAGATACCTTCAAGGTACCAAAGACTATATGCTTATGTATAGACGGACTGACAACCTGGAAGTGGTTGGTTATTCGGATGCGGACTTCGCGGGTTGCGTTGATTCACGAAAATCAACATCGGGATATATTTTCATGTTAGCTGGCGGAGCCGTGTCATGGAGAAGTGCCAAGCAGACTTTGACTGCTACGAAAATCAACAAGGCTGAGTTCGTTTCTTGTTTTGAGGCTACCTTGCATGGTGTATGGTTGAAGAGTTTCATTGCTGGGCTTAGAATTGTTGATTCTATTTCTAGGCCATTAATAATATATTGTGACAATTCAGTGACGGTTTTTATAGATAAAAATGCCAAAAGTGGCAGTCGAAGTAAGCATATCAACATCAAGTATTTAGCCATAATGGAACGTGTTAAGGAGAATAAAGTGGTCATTGAACACGTTAGCACTGAATTAATGATAGCCGATCCTTTAACTAAAGGCATGTCACCAATGAAGTATAAGGATCATGTAACTAGTATGGGAATAGGTCCCATCATGTAATTTGTCGTCATTTGAACGATTTTGTTATATGAAACTCTTATTCAGTTGTAATGTTGATTCTCAATTTTTGTGTACACATTTTGTTGTTTATGAGAATAACATTTATCCTTGGTTCTGAAATAAACATGAAGTTTATTCATTAAGATATGTTGTCACATATAGGCTGACATTAAAGAAATAAGATGCATTGTGATACATGGAAGATATTACTCACTCTTAGAGGACATGTCGCCATGATCCATGTGTTTAGTTTCTTTTCTTTAAGCATAAAGTTTTCGTGGAATTAGTTGAATGATCCGTATGATGAAAATGATGGGATCAAGTGGGAGAATATTATTTATTTTTGTGATCCCACATTTTTTAGATCCACATTTTCTCTTAAGGTTGCAACTATTCGACATGAAGTTTTCCACGCTTTGTACCCATTCGTGACAACCGCCCGTCTTGATGGGAGACGATGTATAAATAGGAACGTACGTTCATTTTTGACGGATGATGACAATGTCTAACTCAAACTCTCTCATTCAGAATACACCATCAGTACGAGAGTGAATTGGGTAGTAGAGTGTCCCCAATTTTGTTTGATTTCAGGTTTTCTGACGAACGCGAACAAGAACAATGGCTGGAGGTTTGTCTTCGATTGATCCTAGCTTCCGCATATGAATTTTACGTCTTACACATGTGTAATCTTTTACGCTTGGTAGGAACCTGGAGTGGCAGAAGAGGACTCTGCAAAAGCTGATACGCCAAACTCATTCAGCTACTCCTCACAGGCCGTGACTGTCGCGCCCAGAGATATGGGGATCTCAGGATTGACCAAACCACTCGAGCAACGCCAGGTTGAGTTGCCCTCTTGGCTGACCGAAGATGACATCAATTACAACGCCATCCAATTCAGCCGGACGGGCTTCACCGGAGGATTGAACTATTACCCTTGTTTGGACTTGAACGTTCCTCTCTCTAAGCTTATGCTCTTTTACAGTTTGAATGTTGTGGTGCTGATAAAAATGTGAATGATACGATCCTTGATGTGCGTTTTGGATTGAGTTATGGCAGAAGTTTATACGGTAGAAATCTGAACCATAAATACAGATCGTGTTCGAGTTGTGTTCCTCCATACCATCGGCGATTGCCGTTTCTGGATGCCTTCAATTCACGTTTCCCCAATGTTTAAGTAGATGGATTTAGGAGGAGGAAAACACTAGAACGTCTAGCTTAAGCAGTGCTCGCAACATAAGACAACAATGGCTAATTTATCAAATTCGGTATCTAATAATGTCTATCATCTGTAAATTAAAATAGTGAAAGTGACTTTTGAACGTTCTTTTTACAATAAAATTTTAAGATTTTTTTAGTGAAAAGTAAACGTTAGAGAAAAACCTAAGGTTATACGAAACATCATATAGGGAATTGAAAAAATATAACAGTAAAATAATCGTATTGGACATGACATGTCTTATTGACAGAGAGAATATATATTAACATAAATGAATTATATGACATAGAGCTTAATAGAGCATATCCATTATGCAATTTGATCTGATCCATTAGTTTGTAGAGCTATTTACTCAATTGCACACTTGATTCAATTCTATACAAAATATAGTAAAATACAAGATGAAAGTAAATCCTACTTAATTAAAGAATGACGGTAGCATTAAAAAAAATGAAGGTAATAGTAGTGTTGAATTGAAAAAAATGTTGAATTAAAAAGAAAATAGGACATCTAAGATGTTTGATACTTGTGAAATTTGGAATGATGATATCCATTCAAAGTGCATGCAAGTATACTAGCTAATTGTTATCATGACGTGGTTGTCATCATCACATGCTTTTCAACAATTTAAGTATATGTATCCTCAAATTAATACATACTAGTAGTGTTTCATGTAAATGATGATGGACACCGAGGAAAAACTACATATTGCTAATTCAATCTTTTCCTTCTTCTTTTTTATTGGCATAGCAATCAAAGTGATATCTTAAATCCATTTAGATCTCTCATAAACTCCTTTATGGGTGTAGAAACTAGGAGCTATCGACGCTGTGGATCAAAGCGCGAATTGAAGTGCCGGTGAAGTTCATGGTGGGGGACTTGGACCTCACCTATCACATCCCTGGCGTGAAGGATTACATCCATGATGGTAGGTTCAAGCAAGCAATGCCCAACTTGGAAGAGGTAGTGGTGATGGAAGGGGTGGCTCATTTCCTCCAGCAAGAGAAGTCTCAAGAGGTCACTACTCACATTCATGACTTCATCAAGAAATCCTCATCCCTATGATCTAGCAGTGTCTCATGTTGTCCTTTGCAATAGTGTCCATCATTATTGTCTACGTGGATACCGACCGACCGTGAATGGTAAAAGGGCACGAGAATAATAGAATAAAGAAAAAATGCAATCCGTTCCATTTCGTTGTTACTAATAAAAATGATCAAAAATTGAAACTGTAAATCGAAATTGGAAAAACACTTTTTTAGGAGCGTTTGTTTTTTATCTTTGTCAAAGCGTGCGCACACAGATGGTCCATGTTGTTTTGATTTGCCTTTTTAATGAAATTTTATGTATTTCTCGTGTATTTTTTTAGTATTAAGTACAATTTTCTTTCTAATTTGTTTTTAATTGTCACAAAATCAACTTTATCCTTCTCTCTAATTTTTTCCCAAGCTTTTAATAAGCGTTTGTTTTTAGTTATTGAAAGAAAAGGGAAATATTCATTGACTGATTGCATTCTAGAAAGTGATTTAAAAATAATGTTATTTATTTTGCCTCTCCATACAATAAAATCATTAATTCATCACGATGTTGTCGAAGAATGGAAGATAGTCCCGCACGCATGCAGGTTGCTCCATGATAATTAGTTTTCATTAGACGATCTCACAATTTCTTTTTCTTTTTCTTTTTCCTTTTCCTGCTCAAGTTCCACATTTTCTTTTTTAAAATCACACGTCATATGTAGTCAACAATTATTACATAGACACAAACGCATAAATATCGTTTTTTTTAATAAGCTTGACCTTATTCATATCCTACCTCGATAAAAAAAATCATCAAGTTTCCAACGGATAAACTAGCATTTTGATAATATATGATATAAAGTAATTAAAAATTTGTAGACAAAGTTTGGATGTTTACATGACTTTGTCTTCATGCCCCTTGGCATCAAGAACAATCACAGGTCGCATCTAGTGATCTAGGGTGCGCATGACAAAATTTTTGAAATTGATTTCTCAATTTCTATTTCAGAAATTGAGAAGTTAAAAATTTTAACTTATGATTTCTTCTTCAAATCTATTTCTGGAATAGAAATCTGTTTGAAAATAGAGAAATCAAATTGTGTTACCAAACGGATTTCTATTCCAAACCTGCATTGGAACAGTTGAAACAGAGAAATCAAGAAACAGAAATTTTATCATGCGCAGCCCTAGTAACCCCGATTAAATAATGCATTGCGCACAGACTTCAGCCAAAAAGAAAATTAGCGCACTTTTTCCGAGGAAATAAAAAAAGTGATGGTATTGTAGTATTTCTTTCTTATTTTCCCCTTACCCCAAAAATTATGAGTTTAATTAGTTTAATACTACAATACCATCACTTTTTTTTTTTATTTCCTTGGAATTATAATTATTGTTATCGTGTCATATTACTGTATAGCATTTGTGCATTAAAGTCAAAAGATGAAATTTATCTCATTTTTAGGTTTTCTGGTTAAGCCTCATTTACAGATCATTTTTGCATTTTAATTCATTTTAATTTTAAAGAGAAAATAATAAAACTGACCAAAGAAAAAATGGCAAAAGGCAAAAGAACAAGTCAATTGTTATTTTTCACTGGAAATTACACTTCGTAAAATTCCTTAGTTGTCCCGTTAACCAGCTTCACCATTCTCTCTTCTTTTCCTTAAATTTCGAATAAACCTTTGCTTTTAGCTATTCAAAGAATGGTGGAATATTCATTTACTATTTGTCTTCTGAAAAAGAATCCGTATAATGATTAAAAGATGATGCTAGATATATTGTTTCTCGATAAAATTAAAGCTAGTCATATAATTATCTCACTATGATGTTACACGAAGAATTAAAAACAATCTCTTACGCCAATGATAATCAATTATTGTTACACGGTCTCAGAAATTTGTTATCCTACTAAAGTTCCACATTTTCTTTCTTAAATCACACACCAGTTATACCCGAACACTTATTATGGAGACACAAATACATGCATATCATTCTTGTGATGAGTTTGACCTTATTTAGATCCTACCTTGATAGAATCATTGAGTTTTTAAGAGATACACCAGCATTTTGATAGCATATGATATGAAGTAATTGAATAATTGAAGACAAAGTTTGGATGTTCACAAGATTTTGTCTTCATCCCTCTTGGTATATGGAATAATCACAGCTCTCATCTTTATCGACAGTTCTTTCCATCTGGTGACTGTCTAGCCCCAATTAAATATTTTTGTCTTATTTTTCCCTAACACAGAAAATCGGGAGTTTGATTGTTTTGCTTGAATTTTTAAATAGTACGATGATCTTATTGTCACTGCAAATGCAAAAGAGAAATTGTAAAAATGACCTCAAAGGCCGAAAAGAAAGATAATAAATTACCAAAACCTTTTGTATCTTTCAATTTTTTATCATAACTTTATGACAATAAATCATCTATATTTATCCGTCTATCTATTGTTATCATCGCCATCGTTGTTGTCGTCCTTGTTATTATTAATATCATAAAGTTAAATTATCAATACACTGTATGATTGGCAAAAAAAAAACAATACTTAAGAGTTCATTAAGGATGCGTTTGGTAACGTTTTTGTTCAAAAATTGTTCCCAAGAACAGAAATAGAAAAAAACTATTTCTGTTCCAATGAACAATTTTTGAACAGAAGAACGCATTTGGTAACTGTACATAATTTATGTTCCTAGAATAGAAAAGAACAGAAACTCATTTGGTAAACTTGTATAATTTCTTTTTTGTTTCTTTTGATTTTTTAATATTTTTATTTTATTTTTCATTTTTTCTTCTTTCTTTTTTCTTTTTATTTTTCTCTTTGGCCAACCGTGGCCGGCAACCAGCTGGGCAACATCCGGCGAGCTCGCCGCGAAGCCTCACTAGGCCACCAGCAAGGCTCGACCTCGCCGGATCTAGGCGAGGCCGAGCCTCACCGGGGCTTGGCGAGATCATCGGCGGCTAGACGAGCCTCGCTAGGCCACCGGCAAGGCTTGGCCTCACCCAAGCGGTGCAAGGTCAACCTCGCCCTAGCTCAGGCAAGGCCCGGCCTCGTGTCGGCTAGGGAGGCCGAGCCTCGCCATGGCTAGGCCTCTCGGGGCCGGTGATGCTTCGGCGAAGTTGCTGGCCCTCGTCCGCCAATCGTCGGTGCCGACCATAGCCAAGGCTGGTAACCGGCAAAAGGAAGAAGAAGAAGAAGAAGAAGAAGAAAAGAACGAGAAAAAAGAAGAAGAAAAAGAAGTGTCTCTCGGAAGTGTTCCCAGGAACAAAAAACAAGTTTTTTCTACTTCTTATTTCTGTTTCAAATTTATTCCCAAGAACAAAAATGTAAACAAACGCGTTTATTCTTTTTTTGTTCTAACAAAAGAACAAAAATTGTGTTCCGAGGAATAGAAACAAAAATTTGCCAAATACCCCTAAATTGTCAAAAAACTACAAAATGACATGATATTTTTGTTCGTTCTTAACTACTTTCTCTCTCACTTGAACACAAATTAAATGATATTATGTTATCTAACCTTTAAATTGAAAAAAAAAAAAATCCACAATGCTAAGAAGACCCCATCATCCAAACATCATGATACAAAGATGTCAATAAATTTATTACGAGGACCGCATCACCCAACTCATTACTTTATTTTGCTTTAGTCCTTCCGAACATGGAAATTGGCTCTTCCCACCCATTTCTTTCTATACAAAGTTCTCTACACATGTCCATGCTCCCTAACAAAAGACTTATCTTAGTTAAAGATTCACGTGGTTTATATCCATAATTTGTAGCTTATTAATAAAAAGGTATAGATTTAAGAAAAATAGAAAAAAAGTGTCTAAAAAGTTATAAATCTATTGTACTTCTGCTAACTTAATCCTAAAACTTTTAACATTTTGTTAATTGAGTCAATCTAATCAATTTTTGTTCGAAATTACTGATATGAATGTTGGTCATCCTACGTTGTACGGCCGACGACATTGATAATTTTTAATAATATTTTTAAAATATATTTTTAATAATATTTTAATAATATATTTTTAATAATTTTTTTGTTTATCTTTTTCTTTTTCTTCCTTCTTTCTATAACCAGTTGCTGGCCCCCACAATGGTTGAAGATTGACTAGAGGCGAGAGCTAGTGAGGTTGACCTCACTAGCCTTGGGCGAGGCTCAACCTCACCTAGAGGTGAGTGAGGCTCACCCTTGCTAGTGCTCGGTGGGGGGTGAGCTTGGCTAGATCGCCTCTGGCTTATTGCCAAGGCCTAGCGAATGGCAAGAGAAGGAAGGGAAGGAAAAAATAATAATTTAGGACTGAATTGATAATATTGTAATAAATTTAATATTTTTTGAACAATTTTCTCGAGAAAAATATTATCCACATTAAATTACCATGAGCGCGAAGAGACTTTATATACTCAACTTACAAAGTGATGACAAAGTTCTAAAGATACAGAAATACGAATCCATCACTTCTGTACAAGTATTAAATGTCCTTCTCAGACCGGTAAACAGTGACAAAAGTGAAAAATTACACTTTCTGAATGAAAAATCATAATTAATTCTCCTTTTTTATAAAAGGGAAATGTCATTTTGTCTTCTTTCTCTCCAGCTGCTTGTTGTGGCTCTACATAAGAGGACGCAACTCTCCATTCATTGCACACTCTCATTTCGTCTCTTCATCTCCTTCGCTACACTCGCAAAACTCGTTCCACATAGAACGGAAACAAAACAGGAAAACCTCGAAAGAATGGAGAAGATCGAGCAGGCAACTGTTCGCACCAACGGCATAAACATGCATGTGGCGTCCGTCGGCAACGGCCCCGACACGGTCCTCTTCATCCATGGCTTCCCGGAGCTCTGGTACTCGTGGCGCCACCAGATGGTGTCCCTCGCAGCCCTCGGCTACCGCACCGTCGCGCCCGACCTCCGGGGCTACGGCGACACCGACGCTCTGCCGAGGGTGGAGTCATACACCGCGTTCCACGGGTGGGGGACCTGGTGGGGATGCTGGACGCGCTGGGGATCGGGCGCGTGTTCGTGGTGGGGCACGACTGGGGGGCAATCATCGCCTGGTACTTGTGCCTGCTCAGGCCCGACCGAGTGAAGGCGTTGGTGAACACGAGCGTCGCGTGGTTCCCAAGGAATCCGGAGAGGAAGCCCGTCGAGAAGATGAGGGCGACGTTCGGAGATGATTACTACGTTTGTAGGTTTCAGGTGAGGACCAATGTTAGAAAAAGCCTAGATCTGACCCGACTTGGGCATCTCTTTCCAAGAATTTGGAACGGAGTCGTCGCTGCCCGCAAAAACGTAGATCACGGAGCATGCCGGCTCGAGTTGATTGAATTTTCACCAAGTCCCATAAAAAAGTCGGAAATAACATCGTATGAACAATTCTATAAAGACGTAAGTAGCACACAAGTTGATCTTGATCGCTTTTCTGACTGCGGTAATCTTCATCCTTGGCAGGAGCCTGGAGAGGCTGAAGAGGACTTTGCAAAAGCCGATCCTGCCAAGCTCTTTAAGCTATTCCTCGTCAGCCGGGATCCGAGTCGCCTATCTTGCGTAAGGACGTGGGATTCTCAGGAATGACCAAAATATTTGAGGACCACCAGGTCGACTTGCCCTCCTGGCTAAGCGAGGATGACATCAACTTCTATGCCGCCCAATTCAGCCGGAACGGCTTCACCGGAGGATTGAACTACTACCGCTGCTCGGACCTGTAAGTTCCTCTCTCTAAGCTCATGCTCTCCTCCGTGTCAATACATCTGTACCGATAGTTGATGCCATTGCTGAAATGTTTTCCGATGGGATCGCGAGCCATTTCTTACCGATCCAAAGACAACGATTCATGTTGGTTTTGAGCTAACCGCACAAGCTGTGGTGGATTTGGGATTTTCTTTTTCTTTTTTTGGGATGAAATCGTATCACGTTCGAGTCACATTCCTCCATTACGTTGGTATTTACCACCTCTAAATACGTTTACATTTCCCTAATGTTCAAGTAGATGGATTTATGAGGAGGAAAACGCTAGAAGGTTTAGCCTAAACGATGCTCATAACACAAGACAGTGACTAATAATCCAATAAACTAGAATTATGAAAGTGACTTTTCAATGTTAAAAGCAGCCAGTTTAATAAAAATATTATTTTTTAAATACAATTTAAAGATTTTTTTAAGCAAAAAAGTTAATAAAAAATTTAAAATCTCAATCTAAATACAAATTTTTGATTATATTGCGATATGTGTTGTAGTAGTCTAATATATCATAAGAAAAGTTCATTGTGAATATTAAATGCATTCAATTTAATGGAAAACAAAAAGATCAGTATATTTTCTTAAAAAAATTTAAAGATTTTTAGTAAAAAGTGAAAATTTAAAAGGAACCTTTTAAAAGCTCAATCTAAATACGAGTGATATTTTTTAGAAACTGGGTCCATGGGAAACATTATATTGTATCTATGGTACCATGATATAGAGCTTAATTGCATGTACTTTTGGCTCGATCCCATGAAAATTGTAGTAAAATATAGGATGAGAGTTAACTCTACTTCTAGCAACGTGTATTTGAGATGTATTTTTTTAGTCACACGCTGTTTCGACAACTTACGTAGATGTGTCCTCAACGCGATATGGAGCAGGGGTTTTTTTTGCTAGATTGAAGATGGACATCGAGTAAATTACATGTTGCTACTTCAATCTTTTCCTTTACTTTTCTCTTTGGGCATCACAATCAAAGTGATATCTTGAATCCATTTCCATCCATAATAACTCCTTTATGGAAGTAGAAATTGGGAGCTATCGGCATCATGGACCGGAGTGCCAATCGAAGTGCCAGTGAAGTTCATAGTGGGGGACCTGGACCTCACCTATCACATCCCTGGCGTGAAGGAGCATATCCATGGTGGTGGGTTCAAGCAGGCAGTGCCCAACCTAGAAGAGGTGGTGGTGATGGAAGGAGTGGCTCATTTCCTCCAGCAAGAGAAGCCTCAGGAGGTCACTTCTCACATTCACAACTTTATCAAGAAATTCTCATCCCCATGATCTAGTAGTGTGTTGTGTTTTCCCTCATGATGGATTATTGTCCATGGCAAGAGAATAATAGAAATAAATAAAAAGTTCAATTCATCCGTTATCCATTTAGTAATTACGAACTAATGATGATCAAAAATGAAAACTCAAAATAGAAACCGGAAAAATCCCTTTTAGGAGCTCTTGTTTCCGATCTCTGTGAAGGTATGTGCACACAGATAGTCGATACCATTTGAATTTGCTTTATTATGTAGTTTATTTACTTCACATGTATCTTTTTGAATAATGAATATAATTTTTTTGATAAAAAAATATTTAATTGTCAGAATATTAACTTTATCCTTCTCTCTCTTTTTTCCCAAGTTTTGAATGAGTGTTTGTTTTTACTTATTGAAAGAAGGACATATCCATTGACTGTTTGCATTCCAGAAAAAAGTCCATATATAATAATGTTCAATATTTTTCCTCTCCATACAAGTAAAATTATTAATTCACTGATGGCTTCTCTCGTCTATGCGAGTTTTCTCTCTACCTCATGGTAGTGTCCACCCCTCTCTTTTCAAGCCCTAAACCCTAATCTGTATTCCAGTCCCTTTTCTCAGCATCCAAAAAATGAAAAAATCATGAAAAACCAAATCTAAAGAATATAATTAGTTCTCCGAGGGGCATCTGGACTCCATTAGATAGGATCCCGACCTTCTTCAGTGATATGGAGGTATCGGGATTTCACCAATCGGGATGTTTCTTGATCGTAAAGCTTTCCTTCAGGAGGTGTGTCTGATTACTGCTCTCGGTACAGTTTTTCTCAGTAGCGTTTCAGTCTCTCCTGATTTCCGGCTTGGTTTCTCTTTAGTTGTTTTTGCTTGGTTGACGAGTTTGGAGTGATTAGAAGTCAAGATCTTGAGAAAGTTGAATCTGGGTAGAATTGGAGATGATGACAGTCTAGATCTGATATTCATCTGGAAAACGAGTTGAAAGTTAGTGAAACTGGAAAGCAAAGAGGAAAATGAGATGAGAGTGGCTGCATTATGCAAAAGCCTGGGGCACCTGTGGTCTGAAGAAGATGTAGTCTGAGTGTTTGATGAAATACCTCAACAGAAAAGGGAGGAATGCAGCTGTACTCTTTTCGGTAAACTGTATTCCAAACCAAATGTGAACTATCCGACCTTCATAACTACAATGAAAAAAGCATGGAAAACAGAAGAGGTTATATGTGCTCAGAAGGAACCGGGGCTTTTCAGCTTTGTATTTCCAACGGAGGAGGAAAAGCAGCGAATCAAGAGGAACTCACCTTGGTCATATTCTACAAATTTGCTTGTTCTGAAACAGTGTCTCCCGGAAGTCCCTGAGCATTGCTATGACTTCACTAAGGCAGAATTTTGGGTGCGCATTGGAGGAGTTCCCCCTGGGTGGAGAATAGAAAAAGTGTTTAATGAACTGGGGAAAAGAGTGGGAAATGTTAAAGAAGTTCAACTCGACTCAACAACTAATGCTCAAAACAGAGGAGGAAGAGTTAGAGTTGAGATTGATCTGACTATACCTTTGAAATCGGGACCTATTATGGATATTGGCAATAGCTGGCTATGGGTGGAGTTCAAGTATGAGCATCTCCCACACTACTGTTTCTCTTGTGGCAGAATTGGCCACTACGCAACTGACTGTCTTGAAATTCCATATGCAACCTCACATTGGGCAATGAACAAAAAAGGGTTATATGTACCCTGGTTGAAGGCAAAAACTTGTGATCACAGCCCCTATTAGGATGCTTTTTATGGGAATATGGAGGAAGAATTAGTAGTGGAAGAAACAATACATGTTCCATCAAATCCACCGCATTCCAGTGCTCGAGAACCAGCATCTAATATGCAAATAGTTGCATGTAGTAAAAAGCGAGCAGAATGCAGCCCAGAACAGGTGAAAAGCCCAGAAGAGGTACCTATTACAGCAGATGTCCAAGATCATGGAAAACAAGTACTATATCCTGAAACTCAAAAACCATTGTTATTAAAAGTTGGGAATAGCAGCAAGAAGACTATGAAAGTACAAAAGGCAAAAAAACAGAAATGCCTACCAGCAACATCCCCAATCCTAACAGATGATATAGAACTCCTGGAGACGTCGGTGCAACTGATCCAAGAAGGACAAGAATTGGCTTTGGTGGCTAGCCCTAATAAGCCACCACTGAAGCCATGAAAATCGTTAGTTGGAATTGTCAAGGGCTGGGCAACCCCCTGACAATCCGGGAACTAAGAGCTTTAATAACTCTTGAAAGGCCTAAGTTACTCTTCCTAATGGAGACAAAAAAATAAAGCAGCTATGGTGGAAAAGATTTGTAAAAAACTTCAGTTTCAGAAATTACACTTGGTTAATCCAACAGGAATAGAAAGAGGTTTGGCAATCATGTGGCAAGAAGACATTGTTTTAAAAGTACATGCAAGCTCAAAACAATTCATAGATGTGCAGTGTATTGATCCTGAAAGTAAACAGCTTATGCAGATTACCTTTGTCCATGCATCTACTAATTTTGGTGAGCGTATGGAATTGTGGCATGTGCTGGGAAATATTAAGCCTCCATCTTCTCTTCCCTGGATCTACATAGGAGATTTTAATGAGATTATGTACGTATGGGAGAAAGTAGGGAAAAAAGAAGCAGACAATAGGAGAATAGCAGCTTTCAGAAACATGATTAATGACCTATCCCTGATGAATGTAGAAAGTCATGGTTGTGCATTCACATGGGCCAATAATAGGGAGGGGGCAGAGTTGGTTAAGAAGCGACTCGATAGAGTGCTATGTTCTCTAGAATGGCGAGTTACCTTCCATGAAGCCGAAGTCCAGGCCCTTCCAGCTATAGGTTCAGACCACAGTCCCTTAGTCCTTAGACTGTATCCTAGGGTAAGAAGAAAGAAGAAACAGTTCATATTGGAAGCTTTCTGGACAGAACATGCTGATTATCAGGCAATTATTCAGCAAGCATGGGCAGAGAATTTAAGCCAAAAAGTCCCTTTTGCAGAGAAATTAGGGAGGACATCACAAGCATTAACTCAATGGAGTAAACAGAACTTCGCAAATGCTTTCACAAAGATCGAAGACCTAAAGCAAGCATTAACAGCTCTGATGAATCAAACAGATCAGAACACGAGCAAGCAGACAAGGCAACATATTATCAGTCAAATAGACACTCTCAGAAAACAGGAAGAACAGTTCTGGGGAATGAGATCACGCATTAAATGGCTACATTGGGGGGATCAGAACACACGGTTTTTTCATGCTACAACAGTCAATAGAAGACAACAAAACCGTATTTCAATTCTGCAGCTAGAGGATAACAGCTGGTGCAGAGAACCCATGATGCTACAAAAACATATTTAATCTTTTTATGAAAATCTATACAGGACTGAGGGTCAACGATACTACCAGCCTATTCTAAACCAATGTCCAACCCCAATAACAGAGGATATAAACAAAGATCTGGTGGTAGTACCTACATTGGAGGAGATCCATGCAGCAGTATTTCAACTGAGAGCCTACAAGGCCCCTGGCCCTGATGGATTCAATGGAATTTTCTATCAACAATCATGGGAACTTATAAAAACTGACCTGATGCAACTAGTACATAAGTTTTTTCAAACAAGTGTTATGGACCCCCGAATCAACCAGACCCATATTGTGCTGATTCCCAAAGTAAAAAGCCCCGAAAACATCAACAATTCAGACCCATTAGCTTTGTGCAATTTTAGTTATAAAGTTATATAAAAAATCTTAGCCAACGAGACTAAAGAGATGGCTGCCACTTATCATTGAACCGTAGCGGGGGCCTTTGTCCCGGGAGACAAATTCAGGACAATATCTTCATCGTACGGGGTTACGCATCAACTACATAAAACAATAAAGAGGAAAAAGCATCAGGCCATTTTGAAACTGGATATGCAAAAAGCCTATGATAAGATAGAATGGGATTTTGTGAGAGATATCATGCTGCACATGGGGTTTCATGCAAAATAGGTTTCTTTAATTATGCAATGTATCTCAACAGTTACCTACAGTGTGAAAGTCAATGGAGAACCTACCTCCTTTTTCCATCCTTCGCGAGGCCTCAAACAAGGTGATCCACTATCACCTTATATCTTCATTCTAATGTCCAATGTGCTAACCTGGATGATGAAAAAAGCATTAGAAGATGGTACAATCAAAGGAATACAGATCAACAGAAATTGCCCTAAGCTATCACACTTAATGTTTGCTAATGATGTGATATTCTTTCTGGATGGAACTATATCAGAGTGCCAGAATGTTGCCCAACTACTAAACCAATTTTGTTATGCTACGGGCCAAGCAATCAATTTAAATAAATCATGAGTTTTTTTCAATGGTAATTGTCCAGCAGTATTAAAACAGAATTTAGCCACAGAATTGAGAGTTCCTATTCTACAGAGAACAGAAAAGTACTTGGGCATACCTACTGAATGGGGTCAATCCAAAAAGGAGCTGTTTGCATGGATCCTGGCTAGAGTAAATTCAAAATTAGCATGATGGAAAGAAAAATTACTGACAAAGGCAGGAAAGGAAGTGTTAATTAAAAGTGTTGTAAAATCCCTCCCTACCTATGCAATGTCCATCTTCAAGCTACCCGTATCTATCTGCAAAGCCATAGAACAACGAATAGCATCATTTTGGTGGCAGAATGGCGATGCTAAAAGAGGGCTGCACTGGAAAAGTTGGGAAATCTTGAAAACTCGAAAGGATACAGGGGGATTAGGTTTCAAGGATCTGTTGACCTTTAATAGAGCAATGCTCGGCAAGCAACTCTGGAGACTAGCCACCTCCCCTTCAGCCCTATGGAGCAAAGTGTTGAAAGGGATTTATTTTCCCAATGGTGATGTCTGGACAGCTTCGAAGGGACACCGACCATCATGGAGTTGGCATAGTTTAATGCTTGGCAGAGACACCATAAAGAACAACATTATATGGTCAGTAGGCGATGGAAACTCTATTCGCATTAGAGAAGACAGATGGCTTGCACAAGGAGTAATTGGTGGCCAATCAAATCAGACAGAGCCTAGGTTGGTATCTGAATTGATAAATGCAGATCTCAGATAATGGAAACAACAGCTTATTTTTCAACTGTATGAAGAAACAATTGCAAATGAGATATTAGCCATTCCCCTATGCCAGCAACCAAAGCCAGATATGCTTATATGGACAGGCAACAAAACAGGGCAATACTCTGTTAAGAGCGGATACAATAGAGCAAGGGCAACAACAAGTAAACCAGATCAGAACAAACCTTCTTGCTCTTATCAACCCCCACGTACCTTATGGACTCAACTTTGGAGTCTGAATGTGCCACCAAAAGTTCGATCATTCCTCTGAAGCCTATGTCAGAACGCTCTTCCTACGAGGGAAAACCTACATAAAAGGAAAATTGTCACCGATCCACTATGCCCGTTCTGTTGGTCGAGCACTGAAACCACAGAACACCTGATGTTTTTATGCAAATGGACGAAGAGAGTATGGGAAGATCAGATTTTCGAAAAGATCAGACCAAATGGAAGCATCAGCCGAACAGATCAGTGGATTGTTAAAGCTTTCCAACGAGACCAGAGCTTACCTGTTCGAGAGCTCACGGGATTGGTTTTGTGGCACATCTGGAAGGCGAGAAACACCTGGATTTTCCGATCAAAAGAACCCAGACCAGCAGATCTGTTGAATACAGCAAAGGAACAACAGGTCTTCTTCAGTAGAGGAAATACAAACAGAAGCAAAAGCTTAATCAATCAAACCAAACCTGACTAGTGGAGGCCTCCGGAAGGGCAGGATCTGAAATTAAATGTGGTTGCGGCATGGTGTTCCGGCGATTCTCTTGGCTCTATCGCGGGAATCGTTCGTGAGCCGGATGGAAGAACTCTCAAGGGTTTCGCGGCTACGGTTAGGGTTTCGTCCGCAAGTGAAGCAGAAGCCCAGGCGATCTTACACGGGATCTCCTATACCCATGAGCTCATGTCATCTCACGTGTGGGACTTCGGAACACGAACAGGGAAGTGGCTCATTGAAAGTGACTGTTCTTCGGTGGTAGATATGATTATGGGCCGGGCCGAACCATCCTGGAATCTTAAGGAGATAATGCAGCGGTGCCGAAATGGGCTCAGTTGAAATAATAACATTTTGGTGACCTACTGTCCTCGCCAAACAAATGCGGCAGCGGATTGGATAGCACGGAATCATCGCCTAAAGTCTCTCCCACGTAATTGGCAAATCTCCCCCCCTTTTCCTCTATGGAATATTTTATGTGCATATCTTTTTCCATCTGCATTATGCAAGTCTCCTCTTTAATCAAGTAATAGAAAGTTATCTTTTGACCAAAAAAAAAAAAAAATCATTAATTCATCATGTTGCGAAGATAGTTCCGCACGCACGCTTGTTGCTCCATGATAATTAGTTTTCATTGGACGATCTCACAATTTTTTTTTTGGGTATTCCTACTAAAGTTCCACGTTCTCTTTTTTCTTTTTTTTAAATCCCACATAATATGTACTCAACAATTATTAAGGAGACACAAACGCATGACTATCGTTTCTGTAATGAGCTCGACCTTATTCATATTCTACCTCAATAAAATCATCAAGTTTTTAAGGGACAAACTAGAATTTTGATAATTTATGATGTAAAGCAATTAAAAATTTGAAGACAAAGTTTGGGTTTTCGCGTGATTTTGTCTTCATGCCCTTGGCATCAAGAACAATCATAGGTCGCATCCAATGTTCTGGGAACCCCGATTAAAAATGAATTGCGCACTGACTTCGGACAAAAGGAAAATTTCTATATAAATTAATATATAGGAATGCGGATGCAATCAATATCGTCCATGAAAATTCTAGTCGAACGATTGTGTAACAACAACAGAGAGCCTGAGCTACGCCCGTAATTTAGATAAGTAAACCCGTTAGTAATAAATTAGGGTTACGAAAACAAATTTCATAGAGTGACGATGTAAGACGTGATGCCACGTTGTTTATCATCGGAGACGGGAACGCTCTGAGTTTTAGTATCATTTGAACAATGAATTAAGAATTTACTGATATTTTCTCGTCCGGAAAGTTTCATTAAACGTTTTAATACAATGTAAGAGTATGGTCAAGACATGTGCATCGCATGACGTTCTAGGGCGTCACAGTTGCGCGAAGAATAAAAACCAATCCCTTACACGCATGATAATCAATTGTCGTTAGATGATCTTAGGATTTTTCTTATCCCGCTAAAGTTCATGATTTCTTTCTTATATCACACACCACACCAATTGTACCGAACATTAATTATGAAGACACAAACACATGCACATCATTTCTGTAATGAGTTTGACCTTATTCAGATCTTCCTTGATAGAATTATCGAGTTTTTCAAAGATAAACTAGCATTTTGATAGTATATGATATGAAGTAATTGAATAATTGAAGACAAAGTTTGGATATTCACAAGAATTTGTCTTCATCCTTCCTGGTATATGGAATAATTACAGCTCTCATATCTTTCGACAGCTCTTGGCATCTGGTGACCGTGTAACCCAATATCAGTGCAGAGATTGGAGGCCTCTCAGCTTAGTACAGAAGTAAAATAAGGCGATGCATTGGTTGAACATGGCACAGTGATCTTATTGTCATTGCAAATGCAAAAAAGAAATTGTAAAAAGCCTCAAAGGTTGAAAAGAAAGATAATAGATCTCCAAAACCTATTACATCTTTCAATTTTCATAATAACTTTATCATGATAGATCATCTATATCTATCCGTCTATGTATTGTTATCATTGCCGTGGCCGTCGTCTTCATTGTTATTATTACTATCATAAAGTTAAATTATTGGTATATTATGTGATTGGAAAAAAAAAAAAAAACAACACTTAAGAGTTCACTATTTAAGCTGTCAAAATACTATAAAATCCATCTAGCTAATTTTGATTGGAAATTGCTGACATAAAGAAACAACCATCTTAGGTTACAAGATCGGCATTAATGTGAATAATTTTTAATAATATTTTATTTTTCTTCTCTTCTTTCTCTAATCAGTTGCTGGGTCTCGACAATGGCTAACAATCGGCTAGAGATGAGAGCCAACAAGATCGACCTCACTAGCCTCGAGCAAGGCTCAACTTCCTCTAGTGATGAGGTCAGCCTTGCCAATGGGGAGACTTTTGCCTTCACTGGATCAAGTGAGGGTTGAACCTTGCCAATCACAAGGGGAGGTCGACCTCACCAATGACCAGCAGGGGCAAGCTTTGCCTCACCAGCCCTCGCCTCTGGCCAGCTATCGAGGCCTAATGATTGGCAAGAGAAAGAAGCAAAGGAAAAAAGAAAGAGAAAGAATTAGAGTGAAATTGTCAAGGCCCAATGGAGAGCAAATTTGGGACTCAAATGAAAGCTGATAATATTAGATGAGAAAATTAGAGTGAAATTGAAACTGAATCTAAAGCTGTGATTTTTTTATAAGAAAAAAAAATAGGATAAAATTGATATTAGACCTAAAATTGAGGGTTTTTTATGATACAAAAAAAGTTCAGGATAAAATTGAGATTGGACCTAAAGTTGAGGATTCTTTTATAAGACAAAAAAAAGTGCATGGTAGAATTAGGATATGACCTAAAGTTGAAAGTTTTGTATGAGATAAAAGGTAAAATTGGAACAATAACTAAGTCGAAGGTTTTCTAAAGATATTAGGCCAAGGAAGATATGACTCTTTATATACAAACATAAAAGAGGTTATGACTTGGATCCTGCAAAGTTATGGAGTAAATTAACATCTTACATGTATCCTGGGTTAGTCATCGTGTGGCTTAGCTTTATTTCCTTTTTTATCCCCCATTAAATGGCTCAAATTTATTCCCGTTTTTGTTTTCTTTTTCCCTTTTTATCCACCCTCTCTCTCTTTCTCCCCTCTCAAATTTAAGCTCATGACGTAAGATTTAAGGTCGCAACCTCCCGTAATGTCAAATCTAGATCCTAAAATTCTCTTATTACTAAGAAAGAGATAAAGAAAACTTTGATTTAAAATTTTATTTAAAATACTTAGTTAACATTTGAACAGATATTTTCCCCATCTTCATTCAAATTACTATCAATGATCGGTCATTTAAAATATATTTACCTGAAGGATTCTACGTTCAAGATATATGACCTGTGATTTTTTTTTTTTTAAACTTTGGAATACTATACCTTTGAAGTCAGAGCAATGATAATAGGCATGTTGGAGGCCCAAAATTCAAATTCTCTATTTATTTTTGACGCCATAATTATACAAAATTTTCTCTTTAAGAAAGAGTATATATGATAAACAATGTGATGGTTTTATCTATGCGTTGATAGGCCTAAGTGGGCCCGTCCGCCCATGTCGGGCCTAAAAGCCAGGCCCGCAAGATAAGGGCCATGGAGGAATGGTTGCGATGTGAAAGGCTACGTTGTTTAGAATGAGGAGTTGTGTCTTTTGGGGGAATGTTTTACGTTGAAGAATTATGTCTGTTAGAGAAGACGTAAAAGAGAAAAAGAAAAGGGAACGTACATCTTCAACTTACTTACGTTGTTTTAGTTTCTCTCTCCCTCTAAGAAGCGTAAGACGCTACGCTCCCAAAAACAATGTTTTTCCTCCCTTACAGCAGCAACAGTATACTCCTCGGTAGAACGGGATCAAGATTTTTGATTGAACTTCAGCATTGGTGTTTAATCTGTGGAAAATAAGGTACGCTCGATTCCGTGGTGTATCTTTGATTGGTGATACATGTGATTCATGGGCTCGTCTTCCGCATTCGTTTTAGGGGTTCGATTTAGTGTCGAATCTGGTTTTAGGGAATCCGTTATTCTCAACATTGGTATCAGAGCCATCATTCATGTTTCTCGATCCCTTTTCATGTTTATGAATTGCTTTTGATTAAATTTTCGTGAAACACCGCTGTCGGCCGATCGGGGATGGTAAAATCCCGACACCCGCGTACTGTTCACCATGTTTTGTGATTTTTTGTAAATCGAAATTCACTTTTGATAGTGTAGGGTCGAAGCTCTCATCGATACGGGAAAATCGAGTGGCGGATCGTCGCCTGAGGTCGTCGAACGCGCCGCCACGCTCGGCCAGAACGAACTGGGGTCGCACGGGCCGATATGGTCCCCATCGGGCGCGTGCGTCGCACGCGACGTTTCGGTCCTAGGCGCATGCGACGCATGCGCGAAGGCTAGCGTGTGCCGTGCACGTGCCAGCTAACGTCATAGTGACGTCAGCCAGGCACGCGCGTGGCACATGCCAGTCGGTTCATCCGACTGACCCGACCGGTCTGACCTGGCCTCACCGGCCCAACCCGATTCGACCCGACCCGACAGCCGTTGACCCGATTGACCTGTTGACCGTTGACCCCATTGACCGTTATCGTTGACTTGTGTTTACCACCGTTGACCTGCGTTGACCACTGTTGATTTGCATTGACCGGCAAAAAAAAAGAAGGAAAATTTTGTATTTTCCAATTTGTTCATTATGGATTATAAGTGATCCTTTTTTTTTTTCATTCTGCATTTGTTGCATGTACCATTGAAAATTCTGTATTTTCCCTTTTTGTTCATTGTGGATTATAAGTAATCCATTTTTATTCTGCATTTATTGCAGAAACTATGATGCATTATGCACGCATACCTGCATTTCCAAGAATGGAGAAGGAAAATGCAAGACTTAAAGGGTTAATGACAGAGTTAGCTAATTACCGGTGGAATGACGGTGATGTAGTATCACACGTGGTCAGAGTCAATCAGATGATATAAGAAATCATCTGGAATGGTTATCTTATGCCGGATTTTGAAAAGGTGCCGGCCTTAATGAACACTCTTTCACTTGAATGGCAAGCAATGTTATATTGCCTATGAGAGGTCAACGTGGTCCCGGATTATAGGAGGCTTATGATAGTTTTTGTAAGAGAATACTATAGAATTGAGTTAACCAAAACTTCAACTCTTGAGATGAGTGTCACATGATACAGAGTGAATGCGTCTTGGAGGTGGCATGAGAGCCCTCCAAAAAATTTTCCGTGGTTGGCCAATGTGCCTTCAGAATCCTTAGAGAATTTTACTAATAGATTATAAGAGACTTTCCTTACTTATTTTTTAGATTATTTTGAGATATTTTAGATGTAAATATCTCTTTCCATGTTGATATTTTTTCTCTTAATATATTACTTAGTGTAATGGACATATGTAATTATCAAAAGTTTAATGTTATTTATTGTTCTAAATTAATATGTTAATTTACAATTCGTTGTGGGAAGTTCAAGAAAGTTTTAGTGACTTTGCTGAACTTATTTTGCATAGAAGATTATATTAATAATAGTTTTAAGTTAAGATTTTTTGGATGATGATTAGAAACATAGTGACATTTTTTATTCCGAAACCTTACTTGAAATTATTCATTAATATGATGGGTTTGTGCAAAATGGATGCATAAACGATAGGCATTAATAATTCGTGCATATGTGTCTGACATGTTCAGATCGATGGTTTCAGCAACTAAAAACATAATTGCTGATTTGAACAAAGAAGACAAAATGAACTGTGAGAATTGTGAAATATTGAATAAGAGAATTCAATATGTGGTAGAAAAGCAAGAGGCATTAAAAGCTATTGGCCATGTTATGGAAGAACTTGAGGATGATGTGCGCCACCTTGAGCTAGCAGAGGACCGTCTCAAGGTATTTGAGCGGGAAACAGACATTTGCTATGTTGTTTCTAGCTCAAAAGGAACTTCGAGCTCTAAGCGCAAGCGCATTGATTCTTTCAATATGTGAAAATACAAGGGATCAAGTCCTTCTTACAAGAAACCAATAGCTAACCAACATAAGAGAGGAAAACGTTCTCAAGTGAAGAGTATTTCAAGGGTAAAGTGTTACAACTGTGACCAGAAGGGTCACTACGCTCGCGACTGTCGTGAGTCAAAGAAGGTACTCACCCCTTGTACTCTTAAGAACTTTGCTAATGTGTCAAGTTTTGTATTCTTAGCTGAATCTAATCCTTTGTGGACTGTAGATTCATGAGCAACAGACCATGTAGCGAAGGATAGAGAATCCTTCATGGAATTCCGACAAGTACCAACTGGAACTAAGTGAATCTATGTAGGAAATAACTCCAGAGCAGAAGTAAAAGGAATTGGCACCTGCCAACTGAACATGCGTGGTGGACGCACTTTGTTCCTACATTATGTATTGTATGCTCCGGAGATTCGTCGGAATTTAGTATCTATTTAAATGTTGGTTAAGCTTGGTTTTAATATTAACTTCAATAATAGTGGTGTGAATTTGTATTTGGATACAAATTACTATGGTTGTGGTTATTTTCTAAATGGTTTTATTGTATTAAATATTGACTATGGTAATGCCAATGTTTGTTATTCCCTATTCACATCCCCTAATTTATATGATAATGATGTGAATATGTGGCATACTAAACTTGGTCATATTTTCCAATAACGTATAAATAGACTAGCCAAAGAGGGCTTATTGGGCAACATTGAAAAAGTTGATTTGCACATATGTGAGCATTGCCTAGTAGGGAAAATGACAATGAAACCTTTTGGAAAAGGTAAAATAGCTGAATTTCATTTGCATTTAATTCATTCTGACGTCTGTGGTCCGATGAATGTGAGAGGAATGCATGAGACTGTTTATTTCATCACATTTATAGATGATTATACTCGATTCATATATGTCTATTTGATTTCTCATAAATCTGAAGTATTGAGTTGTTTCAAAAGGTTTATGAACTTGGTAGAAAGTCAATTAGACAAGAAAATAAAAGTATTGAGATCCGATCAAAGTCGAGAATATTTATCTGATGAGTTCAGAAATTTATGTGATGAAAAAGGAATAGAAAGACAGTTGTCTATTCCATATACTCCTCAACAAAATGGTGTTGCAGAGAGAAGGAATATAACCCTACTAGAAATTGTTAGATCCATGATGGCGCATGTTAACTTACCTATCACTTTTTGGAGTGATGCGTTATTAACTGCTGCTTATATACTTAACCGGTTGCCTTCCAAATCAGTTACTTCCACTCCATATGAGTTATGGAAAGGTAGAAAACCGGACTTAAGTTTTCTTAAACCATAGGATTGTGCTGCCTATACTCATAAGACATTTCACAAGTTTAGGAAATTGGGTCCCAGATGGAAGAAAAGTATTTTCATAAGATACTATGAACACTCGAAAGGGTATGTGTTCATAGATGAGTAGGAAAGTGGAAGTATATCTAAATTCGAATCACGGGATGTCACATTCTTGGAGAATAAATTTCCTAAGAATGGCGAAATAGGTGAGGATTACTTCCTATTTGAAACTTTGGATCTAGATAATGAATTTAGTGGAGTTCGTCCAAGTGAGAGTAACATGAGAAGTGATGAATTTAATTCAACTTACTCTCAATTACAACCACATGATGAAACGATATCATCATTATCTAATCCAAGTGGGAGCATAATGGAGAATGATGTACAAAGTGTACAATCTCCCATACGGTGAACAAGTCGTAAAAATATTCCCCGTCGACGTTTTGACATTGAAGGGGAAACTTTTATGGTTACTCCACGAGATGAAAATGAGCCAAGAAATGTTAATGAGGCTTTAAATTGCCCTAATAAGGAAAAATGGATGCATGCAATGGAAGAAGAGATGGGGTCAATGAAGTCAAACCATGTTTGGGAACTGGTTGATCTTCCAAAAGGACGCAAAACTATTGGGAGTAAGTGGGTTCTCAAAATAAAACGTAAAGTTGATGGCTTGATAGAAAGGCATAAGGCTTGTCTTGTGGCGAATGGGTATAATCAACATGAATGAATTGATTATAAAGAAACATTTTCTCCTGTAATGAGATTTACCTCAATTCGCATTATTCTGATAATAGTGGCTAGTATGGATCTTGAGTTATATCAAATTGATGTAAAGACTGCTTTCCTCAATGGAGAATTAAAGGAAGAAATATATATGGAACAACCTGCTAGTTTCATTATGGAAGGCCAAGAAGGAAATGTATGTCAACTTTTGAGATCGATATATGGCCTTAAGCAGTCATCGAGATAATGGTATATACGTTTTCATAATGCTATAATAGCATATGATTTTACAATGATAGATGAGAATCATTGTCTATATATCAAAAGATCCAAAGATCAATTTGTGATCATATCATTATATGTTAATGATATACTAATTGCCGGAAGCAATATGGAGTTTGTTAATACTGTGAAAAGTTGGTTATCTTCCAACTTTGAGATGAAAGATATAGGTGAGGCTACATACATTCTTTGAGTTAAGATCTCAAGAGATCGTTCAAAGAGATCATTATCTCTTTTGCAAGAAACATACATAAATAATGTTCTTGAACGTTTTCATATGCAAGATCGTAAACCCATAGATACTCCTATTGCAAAAGATGAAGGATTGAGCCATAGACTGTGTCCAAGGACTTCACAATTGAAGGAACAAATGAAACATGTTCCTTATGCTAGTGATGTGGGATGCTTGATGTACGATATGATGTGTACAAGACCTGACATATATTTTGCAGTTGGAATGGTGAGTAGATACAAATCCAATCCAGGTCAAGCACATTGGAAAGCCGTTAAAAGAATACTGAGGTATCTAAAGGGAACTGCTGATTACAAGCTGAATTACCAAGGAAAGATCTGCGACTTGAAGGCTATTCAGATGCTGATTGGGGAGGAGATTTAGATAAAAAGAAATCTACCTTTGGTTTTGCTTTCTTACTGAATAATGGCGTCATATCTTGGAGTAATAAGAAGCAAACGTGTATAGCATTGTCCATAATGGAAGCTGAGTTCGTGGCATTATTAACAGCAGTATAAGAATGTGTTTGGCTTAAGAGATTTTGGATCATTTATGTGCTATTGGGTATGCTGCAAATCCATTATTGGTTAACTGTGATAGCTAAGTAGCTATAGCGTACACCAAAGATCCAAAATATCATGGCAAGACCAAACATATAGATACCAAGTATAATTTTATCAAGCATATGGTTGCACGAAAAGATATGAACTTACAATACATATCTACGCATCAAATGATAGCAGATCCTATAACGAAGCCAATAACTAGAGATGTGTTTTGTGGTCATGTAAAATCTCTATGACTACGTAGAGGCTGATGTACTGAATATTATAATTTTCCTAAAGTGTTCACATTTAATGAATTTGTGTTTTTCATCATTAATGCCTATAAATCTTTGTTTGACGTTTATACATCTTAATGCTCGATGCATTATATTAAGTTGAGAAAGTATGTCGAACAGATAAAAGATTAGCCCACTTACACGGGTAATCGCTTCTATTTACTGTGTGATAAATAGATATGAGACGGTTTTTAAGCTTATTATCTAAGTGATAATCGAGAGCTCAAGCTTAAAATATATATGTCACCTTAACTAAGTGTTAAGATAATGACATAATATTTACTATGTCTAAAAGTAAAATAACCCACATATTTTACTTTATCTGTCTATGATGCCATATGTGAGTTCTGATGAATTATGTGTATGAGTAGATATGTGAACTCAAGTTAGACATTGGATATATCTAAACTATCATCTGTACGGTATTAAATGTGTAGACATACGCTCCATAAAGGAAAGAGTTAAATACCGTAATACGTATTTCATACTACGTATGAATGAGACGACCAATAAGAGTGACAAAAGTTTGATCTTAACTTTTATGCCGTGTGAGACTCTTTAGGAAAATAGTTCCTCAATTTAGTACCCTCATGACTCTTACTTATTCTCAAGATTTCTATTTAGTGTTTGTTATCTTAGGATGTTACCAATAATCATGAATTGATTCGATCTAATGGGACATTTCTAGAAAAGCAAGCTGAACTGAAATTGGGAGTTTGAAAGAAAGAGGAAGATCGAATTTGGAGAATCATATTTTAGTTTTTGTATTCACTGGTCAACCAATTACGATTGTTTTTGGGATAATCATAATTGTGAATACAATATATCACTGTTTAAAAAGAGATTAATAGAGAGATATAAATGTGATCGATCAATCTAGGATATTGCATACTAAATCTACTCAAAGTGTGATGTCCATTATGAGTTACTATATATTCCTAACAGATTTATGACAACGAGCTCTCAAAGTATGCTGGTTGCATGGATTATTCACCGATATGAATGTTGCAGAGAGATAAAGAGGATCATGTTCGGCTCACCATGTGCGAGTGTGAGATGATGGTTTTATCTATGCGTTGATGGGCCTAAGTGGGCCCATCCGCCCATGTTGGGCCTGAAAGCCCGGCCCGCAAGGTAAGGGCCCATGGAGGAATGGTTGCGATGTGAAAGGCTACGTTGTTTAGAATGATGGGTTGTGTCTTTTGGGGGAATGTTTTACGTTGAAGAGTTACGTTTGTTAGAGAAGACGTAAGAAAGAAAAAGAAAAGGGAACGTACCCCTTCAACTTACGTACGTTGTTTTAGTTTCTCTCTCCCTCTAAGAAGCGTAAGACGCTACGCTCCCAAAAACAACGTTTTTTTCCCCTTACGGCAACAGTATGCTCCTCGGTAGAACGAGATCGCGATTCTTCCTCAAACTTCAGCATTGTTGTTTAATCTGTGAACAATAAAATATGCTCGATTCCGTGGTGTATCTTTGATCGATGATACATGTGATTCATGGGCTCGTCTTTCGCATTCGTTTTAGGGGTTCGATTTAGTGTCAAATCCGTTATTCCCAACACAATAATAGAATTGCACTTGATAGGATGCCCCCTTTGTTGCTGATGAGGGCATCCTCGTCTATGACAAAAGGGGCAACAGCACCACCTTCTATCTAGCCCCTTTCCCCTCTAGCCCCATTTTTTAATCTATTTTTTTTCGAAAACAGCAACGGAAATTCTAAACTACGCTGATCATAATACATTTAGTTATAATTTATACAGTATGACGTATTTTTCTTAATTTTTTTTTTGGTGACCTTTCTTTTTTCTTTTTTGTGATACCCAAAACCCTGAACTTGTTTCCGTGTAATTTAGGGCTATGGGTGTCAAAAAAATTAGATGTAAGGATTTTTTTATGTTACGAAAAAAATTAAAATAAATGTGTCACACTAATACAAGTTTCGGACTTTTGATGTTACAAATAAAAAAAATGAAGTAAATATGTCATTGTGGGCACAATTAGTGTTTTTGGTGATTTTTTCCTTTCTTTTTATTTTATTTTATTTAGGTCTGTTTTTATAATCTTCAATCTATTCTAAAGTGATGCCATTTAGCGCCACAGTAATGTCACTTGTGCTTGTGCGAAAGGAAAGTGACTCTTAACAAAAGAATGACACATTGATATTCATTTTAAGGAAAGCCAACAAAATTAACGGAATCATAGTTGTGGACGCTTGTGATGAATCTTAGAATATATATAATAAAATAGTGGCCAAAGTGGACAACCACTCCGAGGATTTGAGGGTTTCTCCCCTCCCAACAAGGGCTTTTTACTAGGATTTGAACCCCTACCCATTGGCGGATAAAGTCGGTTTGGAGTTAGCATGCTACCACTAGACCAACCCTTTGTTGGTTGAGTCTTAGGATTTTGGGGCATGAAGTAAGAGGTTTTAGCATATTGTGACAAGTATCGGCAGTCCTACCGTAGTTCTCCCAAAAATAAAAGGGAATTACTTTTTTCTGTCGCATCTTTTTATTTTGGTCATATTATTGCGCTTTGAGACGTGACAGCATAATATCCTAAAGAGAGATGCCAAGTCAATGAAACTAGCATATTCAAAATGGATATAATTATGTCATCTAAAGACTCAATTATATAATGTTAGATCACTTCATATATCATTTCCATTGTAATACCAAATGGCAGAAAAATAAGAAAAAGGACGGTTAAAAAAAGCGACAGTTTCGTCCTTTATTAATGAGCAGCTCCATACTTGATTTTTCAGAGAGACAAATAAAATCATGGAGTTGAGAATTTCTTGATGAAATCGCAAATGTGAGAAGTAACCTCGTGAGGCTTCTCTAGCAAGAGGTAATGAGCCACTCCTTCCATCACCACGACCTCTTTTAAGTTGGGCACTGTTTGCTTGAAACCACCGTCATGGATGTACTCCTTCACGCTGGGGATATGATAGATGAGGTCCAAGTCCCCCACTATGAACTTCACTGGCACTCCGATTTGCACTCCGGCCCATGGCGCTGATAGCTCCCAGTTTCTATGCTCATAAAGGAGTTATTATCGATCACCCAAAAAAAAAATTTTGAAAGAGAAGGAAAAGATTCAAGAGGTTCCTTTAAAACTTTTACTTTTAATTTTACTCAGAAAAGAAAAAAATCTTGTTAATTAAATTGAATACAATTAAGTCACATTTATTATACAATCTTAGACATTAGTTTAGACAATATAGCCATTGCCTTATGCTACCAGAACTATTTAGGCTAACCTTCTAGCGTTTTCCTCCTCATAATTCCATATACTTGAACATTGGGGGAATGTCAACGTATTCCAATGTGGCAATTTCAGACATGATGAAGAACATAGCTCAAAAATGATATGAATTTATCGAGAGAAATCAAAATCTGTCACACTTGCGCAATTACCTCGAAACCAACATTGCTTGGAACATTTTCACTAGTAATCAATGCCTTCTATAATCCCATTGAAAAACATTTTAGGATGGCACCAACTTGATACGAAGGTATAGGCACATCACAAACTGGCACCATCCATCCATATGTGATGATCATTTTCACATGTCACTCAGATTTCTACTCTATCAATTTTCACCAAACTCAAGCCAAATCGGACGACCGCGAGATGCGATATTCAAATATTTACTAGTGCCATTTCTAACATTTAACCTGGAAGCGAGCATAAGCTTAGAGAGAGGAACATACAAGTCCAAACAACGGTAATAGTTTAATCCTCCGGTGAAGCCGGTCCGGCTGAATTGGGTGGCGTAGTAGTTGATGTCCTCCTCCGTCAGCCAAGAGGGCAAGTCAACCTGGCTGTCCTCCAACAGTTTGGTCCTTCCCGAGTATCCTAGATCCTTAGGGACGCGAGGTGGGCCTGGGTTGCGGGTGGTGAGGAACAGCTGAATGAGTTTGGCAGGATCAGCTTTTGCAAAGTCCTCTTCTATCTCTCCAGGTTCCTACCAAGTACAAAGATTACATACATACACAGTCAGGACTTGCAGAATTCAACTTTGAGCTTCTACTCAAGCCGGGCATGGTCTGTGATCTACGTTTTGCCAGTGGCCGCGACTCAAAAGTTCAGCTCCGAATCTTTTATAAAATGAAACCGAAGCCAAGTCAGATCTCGACTGCACAACCTGAAACCTGCAAACATAGTAATCATCTCCGTACATCGCCCTTAGCGACTCGACGGGCTTCTTCTCCGGATCACTCGGGAAACACGTGCCGCCGGGGCACCACGGGACGCTTGTGTTGACCAACGCCCTCACTCGGTCGGGCCTGAGCAGGCACAAGTACCACGCCATGATCGCCCCCCAGTCGTGCCCCACCACGAACGCCTGCCCGATCCCCAGCGCGTCCAGCATCCCCACCAGGTCCCCCACCACGTGGAACGCCGTGTACGACTCCACGCGCAGCGGTGCGTCGGTGCCGCCAAAGCCCCGGAGGTCGGGCGCGACGGTACGGTAGCCGAGGGCCGCGAGGGACACCATCTGGGGGCGCCACGAGTACCAGAGCTCTGGGAAGCCGTGGAGGAAGAGGACCGTGTCGGGGCCGTCGCCGACAGACGCCACGTGCATGTTTATGCCGTTGGTGCGAATAGTTGCGTGCTCGATCTTCTCCATTCTTTCGACGTTTTCCTGTTTTGTTTCCGTTCTCTGTGGAATGAGTTTTGCGAGTGTAGCGAAGGAGATGAAGAGACGAAATGAGAGTATACAATGAATCGAGAGTTGCGGTCTCTTATGTGGAACCACAAGAAGCAGCTGTAGCCTGTAGGGGAAATGAGAAGAGAACGGCTCCGTCGCTCTCCCAACTAATTGTGACAGAGCACGCTCCATCATTAGTTTTTCCCTCAAAACTAGTTAATCGGTACATCGAGTTTGCCGCGGAAATATACTTTAAATTAAACGCTATTGTGTTGTTAAACTACTCCATTTGATGGGACTTTGAAAGAGACACAGACAAAATGACTTTTTTCTTTCATAAAAAAGGAGAATTAATAATCATTTTCATTTAAAATGTGTCATTTTTCACTTTGGTCACCGTTGACCAGGGCATTTAATACCTGTGCAGAAATGGCGGATTCTTATTTCTGTGTTTGAACGTCCGTTTAGAACTTTGTCATCAGATCATGAGTCGAGCATATGGAGGCCCTTCGCATACATGATAATTTAATATGGATAATGTTTTCCTTGAAAATACTGTCAATAAGTTCTAAACTTATTGTAATTTTATCAATTCAATCTTAAACATTTTAATTTGCCAATTTTATAAACTTTATCATGTTTTGTCAATTGAGTCAATTCGATTAATTTTAGTTAGAAACCATTGACGTGAATATCAACCATCCTACGTGACGCTATTAACGTTAATGTGGATTATTTTTAATAATATTTTAATATATTTTCAATATTTTTATTTCTTTCTCTTTCTTTTTTCCTTCGCTTCTTTCTCTTGCCAATCATTAGGCCTCAACAATCGGCCAGAGGTGAGGCGAGGACTGGTGAGGCAAAGCTTGCCCCTGCTCATCATTGGTGAAGTCAACCTACCCTTGTGATTAGCAAGGTTCAACCCTCACTTGATCCAATGAGGGCAAGTCTCCCCACTGGTAAGGCTAACCTCATCACTAGAGGAAGTTGAGCCTTGCTCGAGGCTGGCGAGATCAATCTCATTGGCTCTCGCCTCTAGCCGATCGTTAGCTATTGTCGAGATCCAACAACTTATTAGAGAAAGAAGAGAAGAAAAATAAATAACTATATATATATATATATAGGGAAAAAGCCATCAAAAACCCTCAACTTTGCCTCGAGTGACAAATTTACCCCGAACTTTGTTTTGTGACGTGAAAAACCCCGAAATTTGCTAACTGTGACACATTTACCCCATTAAGGGTATTTTCGTCTTATTTTTTCTATTTTTTCTATTTTTTCTTTTTTCTATTTTCTATTTTATTTTTTTCTTCCTCTCTCTTCCCTCCGCCGGCCATGGTGGAGCCGGCGGAGGGAAGCCAGCATCCGGCGAGGGCTGCCCTCGCCGGTGTCGGTGAGGGTCGCCCTCGCCCGGGCGCTAGGGCCGCCCTCGCCGGCGTCGGGCGGAGGCCCTCGCCGATCTGGCGAGGAGGCCCTAGTCCGACGTCGACGAGGCCGCCCTCGCCTGCGTCGGGCGAGGATGCCCTCGCCCGGATCGGCGAGGAGGCCCTCGCCCGACGCCGACGAGGGCCGCCCTCGCTGCGTCGGGCGAGGTGCCCTCGCCGCGTCGGGCGAGGTGCCCTCGCCGGATCCGCGAGGGGTGCTCTCGCCGGCGTCGGGCGAGGGTGCCCTCGCCGGGCTCCGGCGAGGGTGCTCGCGCCGGCGTCGCGAGGAGGCCCTCGTCCGACGTCGACAAGGGCCGCCCTCGCACGCATCGAGCGAGGATGCCCTCGCCGCATCGGGCGAGGATGCCCTCGCCGGATCTGGGGAGGGAGGACCTCGCCCGACACCGACGAGGCCGCCCTCGCTGCGTCGGGCGGGATGCCCTCGCCCCGGATCTGGGCGAGGAGGCCCTCGCCCCGACGCCGACGAGGGCCGCCCTCGCCTGCGTCGGGCGAGGGGCCCTCGCCGGCATCGGGCGAGGTGCCCTCGCCGGATCTGGCGAGGGAGGCCCTCACCGGACGCCGGCTTCCCTCCGCCATGGCCGGCGGAGGGAAGAAAGAAGAAGAAGAAAAAAAAAATGTTTTTAAAAGTAAAAAGACCAAAATGCCCTTATGATTTAGGGTAAATGTGTCACACAAATGAAAGTTCGGGATTTTTTGTGTCACAAATAAATGTTTGGGGTAAATGTGTCACAGTTAGCAAACTTTAGGATTTTTCACGTCACAAAATAAAGTTCGGGGTAAATCTGTCACTCGAGGCAAAGTTGAGGGTTTTTGGTGGCTTTTTCCCATATATATATATTCAAAAAAATAAAATATAATTAAAAATTATTCACATCAACGCTGATCTTGTAACCTATGATGGTTGATGTTTACGTCAGCAATTTCCAACCAAAATTAGTTAGATGGATTTTATAGTATTTTGACAGCTTAAATAGTGAAATCTTAAGTGTTGTTTTTTTTTTTTCCAATCACACAATATACCAATAATTTAACTTTATGATAGTAACAATAACAATGACCACGACGGCCATGGCAATGATAACAATAGATAGACGGATAGATATAGATGATCTATCACGATAAAGTTAACTATGAAAATTGAAAGATGTGATAGGTTTTGGAGATCTATTATCTTTCTTTTCAACCTTTGAGGCTTTTTACAATTTCTTTTTTGCATTTGCAACGACAATAAGATCACTGTGCCATGTTCAACCAATGCATCGCCTTATTTTACTTCTGTACTAAGCTGAGAGGCCACCAATCTCTGCACTGATTTTTCGATGGAAGAAATCGAACAAAATCATTGGTTGAACATGGCACAGTGATCTTATTGTCGTTGCAAATGCAAAAAAGAAATTGTAAAAAGCCTCAAAGGTTGAAAAGAAAGATAATAGATCTCCAAAACCTATCACATCTTTCAATTTTCATAGTTAACTTTATCGTGATAGATCATCTATATCTATCCGTCTATCTATTGTTATCATTGCCATGGCCGTCGTGGTCATTGTTATTGTTACTATCATAAAGTTAAATTATTGGTATATTGTGTGATTGGAAAAAAAAAACAACACTTAAGATTTCACTATTTAAGCTGTCAAAATACTATAAAATCCATATAACTAATTTTGGTTGGAAATTGCTGACGTAAACATCAACCATCATAGGTTACAAGATCGGCGTTGATGTGAATAATTTTTAATTATATTTTATTTTTTTGAATATATATATTTAGTTATTTATTTTTCTTCTCTTCTTTCTCTTATCAGTTGCTAGGTCTTGACAATGGCTAACAATCGGCTAGAGGTGAGAGCCAACGAGATCGACCTCACCAGCCTCGAGCAAGACTCAACTTCCGCTAGTGATGAGGTCAGCCTTGCCAATGGGGAGACTTTTGCCTTCACTGGATCAAGTGAGGTTGAACCTTGCCAATCACAAGGGGAGGTTGACCTCACCAATGACCAGCAGGGGCAAGCTTTGCCTCACCGGCCCCGCCTCGGCCAGTTGTTAAGGCCCAGTGATTGGCAAGAGAAAGAAGCAAAGAAAAAATTAAAAAAAAAATATTGAAAAAATATTAAAATATTATTAAAAATAATCAACATCAATGTTAACAGCGTCACGTAGGATGGTTGATATTCACGTAAATGATTTCTGACTAAAATTAGCCGAATTGACTCAATTGACAAAACATGATAAAGTTTATACAATTGGCAAAATTAAAATGTTTAAGATTGAATTAATAAAATTACAATAAGTTTAGAACTTATGTACAATTTTTTCAAGGAAAAAATTATCCATATTAACTTATCATGTATGCGAAGGGCCTCCATATGGTCGACTCATAATGTGATGACAAAGTTCTAAACGTACGTTCAAACATAGAAATAAGAATCCGCCATTTCTGCACAAGTATTAAATGCCCTAGTCAACGGTGACCAAAGTGAAAAATGACACATTTTTAATAAAAATAATGAAAATGATTATTAATTCTCCTTTTTTATGAAGGAAAAAAGTCATTTCGTCTCTGTCTCTTTCAAAGTCCCATCAAATGGAGTAGTTTAACAACACAATAGCGTTTAATTTAAAGTATATTTCCGCGGCAAAACTCAATGTACCGATTAACTAGTTTTAAGGGAAAAACTAATGGAGCGTGCTCTGTCACAATTAATTGGGAGAGCGACGGAGCCGTTCTCTTCTCATTACCCCTGCAGGCTACAGCTGCTTCTTGTGGTTTCACATAAGAGACCGTTGTAAGAGTTTTCCTAATGTGGACTACATTAATTGATATTGTAATTTACTGTTTTTATGCCTACTGTAAAACATGGCCGGTCTAAGGTGAAATAAAATGTTTCTTAATTAGTCTAATATAGGGCTGGCTAGTGTGGACCGAGTTAAGCATGACCCGTAATGAGGGGGCCTGGCTAGAAACTCTATAAATAGTGCTCAAGTCTCTCATCTAACCCTAATTCTCATATATATCATCACCTGAGGAGCGTTTACCTAACACTAAATGTGAGGGGCCGCCTCATTGAGCCAGTGATACGGAGGGCAATAGAGTAGAAGGACTTGCATGTGGAACATTGTGATTCTGCTTCCGCTTCAAGAACAATGGATCTCAAAATAAGTGCGATAATGTTTCTACTCAATTATGCATGTTCTTGTTCTAGTTATGGAGATCTTGAGGTTGTGCAATTTGCGCCCAACATGTGGTATCAGAGCCTCCATAACCCTAGAACTTGAATGCATAGAATTTTACCATAATTTGAGATTTTCGAGATTTTTGGTTCAATAAAAATTAAATTGAAATTATATATTCGGAATGGGCTCGACGAGACGAAAAGAACCATAGGTGGCGCGTTGCCGGAGGAGGCCGCACGTGCCCCCACGTGCGGCCACGCGCCGCTCGTGAGCTCCACACGCCGCGCACTCAAATTTTAAGAAATGGAGAGAAGATTTTTTGTTTGCTATGGAGATGACAGATGTTCATATGGCTCTTACTGTCGATCGACCGGCAAATCTTACTGCCGAGAGTACAGAAGCTCAGAAAGCTCATTTTACTATCTGGGAAAAGAGAAATAGAATTTGTTTACTGTCGATGAAGCGTTACATTCAGGAACATTTGAAAAGTGGTTTGCCTGCAGACTGCAATGCTAGGCAGATGATAGAAGCCTTGATGGCTTGAAACCGTGTCTCACCTAATGCTGAGATAGGAACGCACCTGCAAACACTATTTATTATGAAATATGATGGTCTTGATGGAGCTAGAGATTTTATGTTATGAGGATGGTAGATTTGCAGACAAAACTTGAGACTTTCAATGTTGTTATTCCCACTGTTTGTATTGTGCATCAAGCTTTAAATAATCTTCCTCCTGATTTTGGGATTATCAAGACCAATTATAGTTCCCAAGATGGAACCTAGTCAATTAATGACCTAATTGCAAGGCTGGTGGCAAAGGAAGAAAAATTGAAGAGATAAAGGGCACATTGCTCTTTATGCTTCTAATTCTGGTAGTAATAAGAGAAATAAGGTGAAAAATTATACTCATAAGGGCAATTCTGAAGTTGCTGGACCTTTCAACTATAAAGGAAATTCTAAAGGTGCTGGACCTTTTAACAATTTGGGTCCCAAGAAAGCATTCACCAAGAAAGATGGTGTTTATTGTTACTTTTGCAGAGAGAGAAGACATGTAAAGAAACGTTGCAACAAGTTTAAGGCTTGGTTGTTTAAGAGAACTAAGAGTGAGGCTAAATGTAATGATTCTTTGGCATTTGTTTATGAATCCAATCTATCTGAAGTTCCGACCAATTCTTGGTGGCTAGATAGTGGTGCAATTAATCATGTTGCATTTACCATACATGGGTTCATAAACCGAAGGACACCAAATCAAGATTAATCAAAGCTCATTGTTGGAAACAGCGTTGGAGTTGACGTCGAGTTCGTGGAAGATGTTATTTTGATTTTAGATTCTGGTTTTTGGATGGTGTTAAGAAACACTTTTTACATACCTTCTTTCATGCGGAATGTAGTTTCTGTGTCTTTTTTGGACATGTGTGGATACTCTTTTGAAATAAAGAATAGTACTATTTATAAGTTTTATGATTCAAATAAGATTATGTGTTGCAATTTATCCGATGGATTATATCAATTGAGTTTATCTCCCAACGACATACGTTGCTTATTTAGTTGAAAATATGTTTCCAAAAGGCCTCTACCTAAGGAACAGTCTTATACTTTGTGGCATAAACGTCTTGATCATATCCATAAAAAAATAGTAGAAAGGCTTATAAAGGCGGACATATTGCCTACTCTTAAAAGTGATCAAGAGATTTGCGTAGACTGTTACAGAGGTAAGATGACTAAGATAAAAAAGAAATCCGTCGTACAAAGTTCAAACTTGTTGAGGTTATTCACACTGATATTAGTGGACCATACACAGCTACTTTGTGCATAAATTTTTTTCTCATCATGTTTATTGACGACAATTCCCGATATGGATACTTATACTTAATTAAATAAAATTCCAAGTCTCTTGACAAATTCAAGATTTTTCGGACTGAAGTGGAGAAACAGTTGGGAAAAGTTATAAAATGGTATAGCTGAAAGGCACAAACGTACTCTTATGGACATGATGAGAAGTATGATTAGTAGGACCAATTTACTTAATTTTCTATGGGGTGAAGCTTTGAAAACAACTCTTTATATTCTAAATCGTGTTCCTACTAAAGCAGTTCCATTAACCCCTTTTGAGTTATGGACTGGACGTAAACCTAGCTTGAATCATCTTAAATTTTGGGGATGTCCAGCAGAAGTGAAGTTATATAATCCAACATTTGAGTAAACTAGATTCCAAAACTACTCGATGTTATTTTGTGTCTTACCCAGATCATTCAAAAGAGTATCGGTTTTATAACCTTAATGGAGGTACAAGAATTGTGGAATCTCAGACTGCAAAATTTCTGAAATTTGATGTAGCTGAAAAAGATAGCTGCTTACAAGCTATCGAAGATGATAGTATGGTGGGGATTACTGGATCCTTGTCTCAACCTATGCATACAACTATAGAGCTTCCTGCACCACAAACTGACCATATTGTGGCTCAGGATCCTATTGTTGAGACAGTTCCTACTTAAATTCCTCAAGCCCCTCAAATTCAGAATGAGGTTGAAGTAGCTCCACTTAGAAGATCAACTAGGGAAAGACGTTCAACTATACCACCAGACTATGTTGTCTACCTAGGAGAACATGATTATGATATTGGTTGTATTATTGATTTAGTCACTTATACGGATGCCATCTCATATCCTTAATCGGATTTGTGGCTAGATGCAATCTATGAAACACAATGGTGTTTAGGAGCTTGTTGAATTGCCTGAAGGTTGTAAACTTATTAGCTGAAAATGGGTATTCAATACTAAAAGGGATAACTGTTGGAGAAATCTTTCCAGAATATTTTGAAGCTGACAAAACATCTCTATCAGTCTAGTCTGGATAAATGCAGACCTTAGAGTCTGAAGGTTTTCAGATCACCAGACTCAAGACTCAAGACTCAAGACTCAAGACTATTCTCATTGACAGTTCTTCTAATCCAGTGACGAAGGCAATCCAGAACCAAAGTATTTGGTTGAGAATTTAGTCATATCCTCTGGAAAAGATCTCTTGGCTGGATAATTATAACGGATTCTTTTATTTGTAATCAAGATCGTTTGAAGATCCGATGGTCGACGAAATATTCTTGGAAGGTTCTATTCTTGGAAACCAAGATCCTGATTGTATGAGCGAACAGGATTGATGGGCTATCGCCAGGTTCCTTTAATAGCTTGAATGATCTTCTTGATTGATTCCGTCCAACGGGTAGATTGGAGGAATTCCTTTGGTAAGTGCCAACGGGTATGATGGCATAAAGGAGTATAAAAGGAAGACGTTATAGTTGCTTTAAAAAAACGTGATCGATAGAAAAATTCCAAAGTCTGAAGCACCTTGATTATTAGTCGATACAGTTTGAGCGAAATTGTATACAAAAGAAAGTATCTATACTTGGTGATACCTTGAGTGAGTGTGGTAGATCATCTACACCTAGAAATCAAGGAAGATCAACGCTGTAACATCTCTTTGTTCATAGTAGAATCCAGCCAATTGGCTGTCAGTGCGAAGAGTGGACGTAGGCTTGAAATAAGCCGAACCACTATAAACCGCGTGTTCAATTCTCTCTTTCCTTTACTCGTCTTACATTGATTATTATTTGTCGCAAATCCTTCAACTGTCTAAGTATTGTGCAATCATCACGAAAAATCTTTTATATACCTATTCACCCCCCTCTAGGTACTCGTACTAGCTATATCAATTGGTATCAGAGCCTGTGTACTCACTTTATTTGAAGTGTTTTACTTCAGAGTAAAAGATTCATGGCTAGTATGCTAGCACCAGGGCTGGTGGAAAGGCAAAGCAATACCAGACCACCCTACTTTGATGGGAAGGATTACAACATCTGGAAAAACAAGATGAAAGCCTTCCTACGATCAAAGGATCCTCGGAATGGGACGTTGTAGAAAAAGGGATTACTCCTAAAGCCGCATCGCCTCTCGAAGAGGGAAAGAAACTGCTGAGACCAAATGGAATGACTCGGAAAAGATATTCAAGAGACAAGCACTCGATGCAAAAGCAATTTATTCTTTATATTGTGCTTTGTCACCAACTGAATATAACAGATATCTTCTTGTGTTACAGCAAAAGAAGTTTGGGACAGATTACATATCACCTATGAAGGAACAGATCGAGTGAAGGAAACCAGAATTAACATTCTCCTCGGTCAATATGAAGCATTCAAGATGAAACCAGGAGAATTTATAACTGACATGTTTAACCGTTTTACAGATATTGTCAATGGTCTTGAGAATCAAGGACAAAAAATTTCTGATCCCATAAAGGTAAACAAGCTACTGCGTGGACTCTCCAAGGATTGGAATCACATAAAGACTTCAATAAGGGAGACGCAAAGAATCATGCCACTATCTCGTCGACGAGCCGATTGGAACTCTTCAATCTTATGAAGTTGAACGAATCAATGAAGACGAAGATCCAAGAGGTAAGAAATCCATTGCATTAAAATCAAATGATGATTCCGATGATACAGATTCGAAGATGATATGGACGATGAGGAGCTTGCTCTCATGATAAGAAGATTCGAAAACCGAATAGAAAATGAAGAAGGTTCAACTCAAAGAAACAAAGTTTCCAAAGACAGCAGACCAAGTCTGTTGATGATGAGGAACCAAACAAAGATGTAGTTTGCTTTGAATGTAAGAAAAAGGGACACATCAGACCCAATTGTCCTCTTCTGAAGAAGAAGAGAGGAAAAGCTGAAAAGTTTCGAAAAGCTCTCAAAGCCGAAACCTGGAGTGATACAGAGTGTGAAGAAAGTGATAATGAGTATGCCAATCTATGTCTGATGGCACAATCAGACTCGGACTCAGATCTGGATCGACTCGAATAAAGAATTTGAGGTAAGTGATTTCAAAATTCCCGTCAAAGTCTCTAAATACATTGATGAACTGTGTCTTAGTCTTAAGACTTCTCTCAAAAGAATTTCCGAACTTAAAAAGGAAAACTCAGCTCTAAAACAAAAGGAAAACATTTTAGAAGAAAGAGTTAAAAGTTTAGACTTGAATGTTTCCACTCTTAAAGAAAATGAAAATAGTCTTTTGAAAGAAAATGCTCTTTTAAAATCTGACCTATCAAATATTTCAAAGAAATTTTCAATAGGGTCCGAAAACTTGAAAAAATTCTTTCGGCTCAAAGACCTTACTTCAATAAGTCCGGTCTAGGTATGACAGCAGAAACTATCCCCTTGATTGATTTTCCTAAAGTAAAAGAAAGAATCAAGCAAAGACCCTCGAGAGAGGCTTACAAAAATCATTTTAAGAAAGTTTTTGTAAAGTCCGTAGGTCGAAATGCCCTCGTGTTCAAAGTGCAACGTCCGAATCACTTTGAAAAAGAGTGTCCTATGGTTTGGAAACCTGTTAAGAAAACATGGGCTAATACTCGTTTATCTTACTAACACCAAAGGACCCAAGAAAATTTGGGTACCAAAAAAAGCTTGAGACTCTCTTTTAAGTGCGAGTCTCCGTCAAGAAAAAGGTAAAATGGTATCTTAACAAAGGGATGCTCAAGACACATGACTCGGAGACTCAAATTGCTTCATAAAGCTTGTCCAAGTAAATGGCGGAAAAGTTTCATTTGGAGGAAGCAGCAAAGGAAGTATTGTGGGATTTGGAACAGTGAAAATTGGAAATCTCACAATAAGTAATGTTTCCTTAGTGGAAAGACTCAATTACAATCTTCTCAAAGATCACAATTATGTGATACTGGTTTTAAGATCTTCTTTCAAGAAGGAATATGTTCTGGAACTAGTAAAGACTCTACTCGCCTCTTTCATGGGTCGAAGGCATGGAAACATCTATCTCTTGGATGTGAAACCAAATGAATCGCAATGCCTAATCTCAATTCAAGACGAAGCAAGCTTATGGCACGTAAAGCTTGGTCATGTCAACATGAAGCAAATAGCCAAAATCTCATCAAAGCAACTTGTTCGAGGTCTACCAAAATTACCATACCAAAAGTCCGATCCATGCACTCCATGTATTCTGAGAAAGTAGGTTAGAAATTCATTTAAGCCAATAAATCATGTCTCTACTAATCAAGTACTACAGTTGCTGCATATGGATCTCTTCGGACCAACCAGAACTCAGAGCATTGGAGGTAAGAAATATTGCCTAGCAATTGTGGACGATTACTCCCACTTTACTTGGGTATATTTCCTTGCAAGTAAGTCCGAAACCTTCTCGTATTTTGAAAATTTTGCTAAAAATGTTCAAAATGAAAAAGGGTGTGTTATCTCAAGTATAAGAACAGATCATGGAAGTGAATTTGAAAATCAAGATTTTACAAAATTTTGTGATAAATCTGGATTTAATCATGTGTTCTCTTCGCCATATACTCCGAGAGCAAAATGGAGTAGTGGAAAGAAAGAATAGATCTCTTCAAGAAATGGCTAGAACTCTTTTAATTGAAAGTAAGATTTCTTCACGATTTTGGGCTGAAACTGTTTCAACAAATAAGTTATATCATCAATAGAGTCTTCTTAAGACCTATTCTAGAGAAAACCCTTTACGAGTTATTCAAAGGTAAGAAGCCTATTGTTTCATACTTTCATGTGTTTGGTTGCAAATGCTTTATATTGAAAAATGCTAAAGATCGAGTTTGTAAGTTTGAAGAAAGATCAGATGAAGGCATCTTCCTTGGATATTCTACATCAAGCAAAGCCTACAGAGTCTACAACAAGAAGAGTCAGTCTGTGGAGGAGTCAATGAATGTCAAATTTCAAGACTCTACGCAAGATGAATCCAGTCAGACTCATTATGAAGAGTCTGAACCTGCTCCAGACCCTCCAAAGCTTACAACTCAAGAAGCTTCTCGTACTCTGAAGACCAAAGATCAAGCTGATCGTGAAGATTCAAATAAAGAAAGAGATCATCAACCAGACAAATCAACCAAGAATCGGAAGCATAAGTCCAGTCATCCTAAAGATCTCATTATCGGCGAAATTAATGAAGGAATTCGTACCAGATCCAAAAGACGTGAAGAGTCTAGTGTTGTGGCTCTCATTTCTGAAATTGAACCAAAAAGCATAGAAGAAGTTTTATCTGATGAAAGCTGGATTGAAGCTATGCAAGAAGAGCTCGACAGTTCAACATTAATGATGTCTAGGGAATTGACATCTAAACCAAAAGGCAAAACTCGTTATTGGAGCTAAATGGGTGTTCGGGAACAAGATGAATGAGAAAGGAAAAGTCGTACGAAACAAAGCAAGACTCGTGGCCAAGGGATATACGCAAGAAGAAGGAATAGACTATGATGAGACTTACGCTCCAAAGTAGCAAGGTTATAAGCTATTCGTCTATTACTTGCGTTTGCTATAAAATTTCAGGTTATTCCAAATGGACGTCAAAAGTGCCTTCCTAAATGGATTTATCCATGAGGAAGTTTACGTGGAACAACCTCCGGGTTTGAAGACCCAAAGAAGCTTCGACTCGGTTTTCGGGACGAAAAAGGCCTTGTATGGTTTAAAGCAAGCACCTCGAGCTTGGTACGACAGACTAAGTAAGTTTTTAATACATAATGGTTTTGTCAAAGGTAAAGTAGATACTACCTTATTTATCAAAAAGGAAAACAAAAGCTTTTTACTTGTTCAAATATATGTGGACGATATTATTTTTGGATCCTCTAATGAAAGTCTGTGCAAGAAATTTTCAAAGTCTATGCAGGATGAGTTTGAAATGAGTATGATGGGAGAGTTAACGTTCTTTCTTGGTCTTCAAATAAAACAATTGAAGGAATGAACTTTTATTTATCAAGAAAAATATGCTAATGATCTTGTCAAAAGGTTTGGACTAGAAAAGTGCAAAAAGACCGACATACCAATGTCATGTTCTTTGAAGATAGACAAAGATGAAGAAGGGAAGAAAGTTGATCAAAAGCTGTACAGAGCATCATCGGATCACTTCTTTATCTTACCGCTTCTAGACCGACATTTTGTTGAGTGTTTGCATCTCGTGCTAGGTTTCAATCGAGATCCTAAAGAATCCCATCTCGATCGCAAATGTATTATCAAATACGTTGCTTCATCTTCAAGCATCGGTCTTTGGTATCCTAAGAATGGAGACTTTAATCTTTTGGGATACTCGAGGCCTTGAGATCTGGCGATTCGAGTCGATAGAAAGAGCATTTCGGGAACTTGCCGCTTGCTTGGAAACAAGACGTTGTCTTGGTTTTCAAGGAAACAAAGCACTGTGGCTCTCTCAACAACAGAAGCTGAGTATATAGCTCTTGGAAGTTGCTGTTCGCAAATTCTATTGATAAAACAACAGCTACAAGACTTTGGAATTGAAGACTCATGCACAGAGATTAGATGTGATAACACCAGCACAATCAATCTCACTAAGAATCCAATCCTTCATTCAAGAGCAAAACATATAGAGATTCGACATCATTTCATTAGAGATCATGTTCAAAATGGAGAAATCTCGATTCAATTTGTTGATTCAAAAAGTCAACTAGCGGATATATTCACAAAGCCTTTGGGAAAAATCAATTCGACTTTATCCGTTCCAGACTCAACATTATGAAGCTCGAAGAAGTTAAAGTCTAGAGACTCTCCAACCCTCAGACTCTAATCCCTCAGACTCTAAAACCTCAGACTCAGACATTGATGGCAATAGACTGTAAGTTGCTATTTTATCTAAACTCGAAAAGGTATGATCTTTCGTTCAGTTATTTTGTAGTCTCCGTAAAAAACGAAAACTTGTCTTTTCAAAAGGATTAATTTTGGCAGTTATTGATTTTAAAAAGAAGTGTTCATACACTTTCCATGTGCCAATTGAACTTCCCTTTTCAAAACCGAGTTATATATATACGCTTTTCATTTTCCAATCTTCAAAACCCTAAAAAGCATTCTCCTCCCAATCCCGTCTCTACTTCGTGCTCATCTTCGAGAAAGTTGTCATCTTCTCTTGGGAAAGCGAGTAAAGGAATCTTTCAACGACAAGGAAGGATGTCTTCTTCGAGAAAGTCTTCAAGAATCGCGAACAGGGGACCACAGAGAATGAGAGAGGGGCCTACCCATTTTGATCTTACCGAAGAGGAAGAATTACCGAGTCGGAACGAGCCCGATTCACTGTCCTCCAAGTCACTCTTCACCATCTACCCCACAGGATGCGAGTCAACAACCGGAGAAAGAAATAATCGAGGACGCAGACCCTGTAAGAGTCCAAAAACCCTCTCATATTTACAAGCTCTATCGTGCGTTGAAAAGTACTGGTACTCCGCTGAACTATATAGATGATTTCCTTAAAGATAAAAATTATGGGAATGAGTATATCTTTCTCAAGTAAATGGAGGATTTGGGAATTGCTCCCAAAGGAAAGGCTGAGGAAGCACTTGCGACATTCCAAGTGACCCTCGTGTGGGAGGATTAAATCCCACTGACGGGAATGATGATGATAAAATGTTCAGAGAATTTGAACCTAGAATGGGTGTTGCTGCGAAGGTGAAGGGAAAAAGGATGGATTTGTTTAAATCGAAGGTACAGGAGAATATGTTCTTCAGACTGTTGAAACAAGGGGTGATAAACCCTAGAAGTGTTGATTTCGATTTCTTGGATGCCATTAATGTGAACTTAAGGGAGAAGTTCAATCTGCTTCAACTTGAGCAATTTTACTCCGATACCACGTGACGGTTATGCGCAATTAACAAGATACTTCTATTCGAATCTTAGCTTTTTAGATGCGAATAGAATATCTTTCGTGTTCGAGACCAAGACCATGTCATAGATGTGGACATGTTGGCCGACATAATTGGAGTTGAACGATGACGTTATCAACCAATCAAAGTTTCGATTGCTCGTGCCACACTGGAGCTTGTCAATGACAGGTCTACAGAGGGAATAATTACCTACAGAAGAATGCGTGCTATCAACATCTTGCTTCACAAAATTGTGATCAACCGTATCGAGCCAAAGTCTACATCCAAGACGGACGTGTCTAACTCCGAGGCAAAATTGATGTACGCGATCAATACAGGGAAGAAGTTCTCTCTCCCTCACACCATTCTCTTTCACATGTACAAAGCAATGGCGAAGGACAAGGGCCAATTGCCTTACCCAGGTCTTGTGACCAAGATCTTCAGACACTTGAACATTGAACCTCCACACACTCTTTGTGTTCGACCATGCGACAAAATGGTGGTAGGTCTGAAAATGCTGACAAAAATGCGTTTGAAAGAGCTTAATAAGGCAATGGAGAAGTTCAAAGTGAAGACTCCAAAGTATCTTCTTCATCTAAGAGAAAAGGAAGGAGGCCATTGGAGCCCCATCGAAAAAGAAGAAAACTCTCATCTTGGAGGATGAAGATGAGGAGGAAGATCTCACAATCACTGCCTTGATAAGAACCAAACATTCTGTACCTCAATCAACAGAACTTCAGAAGAAACAGAGAGAAGAAGAGGAGCAAGCCAAGAACAGAGAAGAAGAAGAGCAGAGAGAAAAAGAGAAAGAAGCTGAAGAAGAAGGAGAAGAAGAGAAAGAAAAGTCTGCAGCTGAATCTGGAGAGAAGGGGAATCAAGTCACAGAAGATCATCACTCTTCCCCTTTTAAGGTCCTAGAGACAGGGGGAGTTGGCGAGCAAGAAAGGTCCATATCTCATGCTGCCAATAGTGAAGGTCTAAGACAATCTCCAGCAGACCCAGAAGAGTTTCAGGCTTCTCAATTGCCTGAAGAAGGACACGATACATCAACACCAAATCTACAAGATTATAAAGAAGCGCCATCGTCTGCATTCACTCCATCTGAGAAAGCAAATGCAAGTACACAGACGGACAATTCTGCAGATTTTCGTCGTATTCTTGATGTTCTTCTGGAAATAAAGGGTCAAATCTATGCTCTGGACTGTGAACTTCAAGTCATAAAGAATACTGGACAAGCATCTTCTCGTACCCCCGCGGATCAATTGAAAGACCTCGCTCTTCAAATTCAAGCCAATGCCAAAGGAGAAGAGGTAGCTCATCTACGGGAAGACTTGAAGAGGCTGGAAGGGATCGTACGATCGATGGGAGATTTCCAGTTGTGCGCATTCCCAAGAAGACTTGACTCTTTTCTCACCTTTTTAATGATGACAAAAAGGGGGAGAATTGCAATTTGAACGACAAACTTTAAACTTGACTTTAAATTTGTTTTTGTGGTTATGTTTGTTTTTTGAGCATGACTTGAGTGAACTTAGGTGTGAACTTGAACTTGACTGACTTGAGTGTGGATTTTGATTGATGCTTGACCGTTTGCATTTATATCAAAGTGCTGTTGTATGGTATTACTCATGAAAGACTAACCGATTTTCTGTGGATGCGAGTCTGGTTGTTTTATTAATCTTTATGAGATAGCTATATTGCTTGAGTAATATTTTGCAGGTCAAAGTTGTTCAAATCTACAGGAAAGTTTTGTCACCATCAAAAAGGGGAGATTGTTGGAGAAATCTTTCCTAATATTTTGAAGCCGACAAAACATCTCTATCGCCTAGTCTCCGGATAAATGCAGACCTTAGAGTCCGAAGGTTTTCAGAACACCGGACTCAAGACTCAAGACTCAAGACTCAAGACTCAAGACTATTCTCATTGACAGCTTCTTCTAATCCGGACGAAGGCAATCCGAAACCGAAGTATTTGGTTGAGGATTTAGTCCTATCCTCCGGAAAAGATCTCTTGGCTGGATAATTATAACGGATTATTTTATTCGTAATCAAGATTGTTTGAAGATCCGATGGTCGACGAAATATTCTTGGAAGGTTCTATTCTTGGAAACTAAGATCCTGATTGTATAGGTGAACAGGATTGATGGGCTATCGTCAGGTTCCTTTAATAGCTTGAATGATCTTCTTGATTGATTCCGTCCAACGGGTAGATTGGAGGAATTCCTTTGGTAAGTACCAACGGGTATGATGGCATAAATGAGTATAAAAGGAAGACGTTATAGTTACTTTAAAAAAACGTGATCGATAGAAAAATTCCAGAGTCTGAAGCACCTTGATTATTAGTCGATACAGTTTGAACAAAATTGTATACAAAAGAGAGTATCTATACTTGGTGATACCTTGAGTGAGTGTGGTAGATCATCTACACCTAGAAATCAAGGAAGATCAACGCTGTAACATCTCTTTGTTCATAGTAGAATCCAGCCAATTGGCTGTCAGTGCAGAAGAGTGGACGTAGGCTTGAAATAAGCCAAACCACTATAAACCGCGTGTTCAATTCTCTCTTTCCTTTACTTAGTCTTACATTGATTATTATTTGTCGCAAATCCTTCAACTGTCTAAGTATTGTGCAATCATCACGAAAAATCTTTTATATACCTATTCACCCCCCTCTAGGTACTCGTACTAGCTATATCAATAACAAAGGAAAGATTGAAAAGTTTAAAGCTAGACCAGTAGCTAAGGGTTTCACTCAAAGAGAGGGAATAAATTATGAAGCAACATTTTCTCCAGTTTCTTCTAAAGATTCCTTTAGAGTGATCTTGGTATTGGTAGCTTATTTCGATATGGAGTTACACCAGATGGATATTAAGACTGCTTTTCTAAATGGAGACCTTGATGAGGACGTTTATATGGTGCAGCCTGAAGGTTTTGCAACAGATGACTAAGGTAAGCTTGTTTGTAGATTAAAAAAGACTATTTATGGCCTTAAGCAAGCTTCTAGACAGTGGTATTTCAAGTTTCATAATGTTGTTACTTCATTCGGATTTATTGAGAACAAAGTAGATCAGTGTATATACATCAAGGTCAGTGAGAGGAAATATATTTTTCTCATACTTTATGTAGATGATATATTGATTGCTAGTAGTGACATTGGTTTACTGCATGAGACAAAGCAGATGTTATCAAAAAAATTTGATATGAAAGACCTTGGTGATGCGTGTTTTGTTCTTGGCATTGAGATCCATAGGGATCGTTCACGCCATTCATTGGGTTTGTCTCAGAGGGCATATATTGATCGCATTTTAAAAAGATTCAGTATGCAAGATTGCAAACCAAATATTACTCACATTGTTAAGGGTGATAAATTGAGTCTTTCACAATGTCCTAATTCAGATTTTGAGAAAGCTCAAATGAAGAATGTACCTTATGCTAGTGTGCTTAGAAGTATCACGTATGCTCAAGTTTGCACTAGGCCAGATATTGCTTTTGCAACAGGGCTTCTAGGCAAATATCAATCTAATCCAAAACGCGATCACTGGGTTGTTGCCAAGAAGGTTTTACGGTACTTAAAGAGAACAAAAGATTATACGGTGATTTATAGACATGTTCCAAACTTGCAACTAGCAGGGTATTCAGATGTAGATTTTGCTGGTTGTCAAGATGATAAGAAGTCAACAACATGATACATATTTATGTTGGCAGGAGGTGCAATATCATGGAAGAGCGAAAAACAGAAATCCATATCTTTTTCTACCATGCAAACGAAGTTTGTAACATATTTTTCAGCTGCTACCCAAGCTATTTGACTCCGGAACCATATTAGGGAGTTATATGCTTTTAATTTTGTGGATAGACCCATACAGTAATATTGTGACAATAACTCTGCAATATTATTTATTAATAACAACAGAAGTCTCAAAGGGTCTAAACACATGGAGGTCAAATTTTTGACCATAAAGAAATCAATGCAGAATGGTGACGTTGCAGTAGATTATGTTCCTACATATGATATAGTTGCAAATCCACTAACTAAAGGCCTACGCCCATGTGTTTTTGATTGACATGTTATTAGCATGGGCCTAGGAGAGTCTTGGGATGTTGTTATTTAGTGGAAGTTGTGTTTTATTTTTCTTTGAATAAAGTTTACATCTATTTTGTTACAATTTAGTAACACTTTGATATATATATGTCAATTTTTGCATTCAATAAAATATTTGTGAATGAATTGTTATTATGTTAAATATATATTGTTAAAAGTCTCAAGGTATTACTTAAACCTTGAGTAAAGGTTAGGGGCATCCGGGCATCCGGTTATTAGCCTTGTGCATATATTTTATGATACATAAAAAAATGTTAACCGTAATGACAAGATATATGTGGGTTCATTGGAACCATAAAGTATTCTCTAGTGGCACAAGTTTTTTTGTGTCGCCTAAGGTAAGAGAATTGTGACTGACAAATGGGGTCTCTCAATAAGAGATGTTATCCATTTGTCACACTACCATATTAAATCCATATCAATAAAGTTGAGAACACCCGTGAGCATGGAAGACTCTGTGTGTATACATGCAGTTACCGCCATGATTCGGTGTTTAAGACTTTATGGGATAGGATTGACTATTAAAAATTATCTCTGAACCAATGTACGCACATAAGGTACGATTTCAATTAATATAGTCCAAGTGGGAGAATATAAGAGTTTTCCTAATGTGGACTATATTAATTGATATTGTAATTTATTATTTTTACATCTATCGTAAAACAGGGCTGGTTTAAGGTGAGATAGAAGGTTTCTTAATTAGTCTAATATGGGGCTGGCTAGTATGGGTCGAGTTGAGCCTGGCCCGTAATAAGGGAGCCTAGTTGGAAACTCTATAAATAGTACTCAAGTCTCTCCTCTAACCATAATTCTCATATATATCATCACCTAAGGAGCGTTTACCTAACGTTAAATGTGAGGAGCCGCCTCATTGAACCAGTGATACGGAGGGCAATAGAGAAGAATGACTTGCGCGTGGAACATTGTGTTTCCGCTCCCGCTTCAAGAATAATGGATCTCAAAACAAGTGCGTTAATCTTTCTTACTCAATTATACATATTCTTATTCTAGTTATGGAGATCTTGGTTGCGCAATTTGCGCCCAACAACCGCAACTCTCGATTCATTGTATACTCTTATTTCGTCTCTTCATCTCCTTCGCTACACTCGCAAAACTCATTCCACAAAGAATGGAAACAAAACAGGAAAACGTTTAAAGAATGGAGAAGATCGAGCACACAATTGTTCGCACCAACGGCATAAACATGCACGTGGCGTCTGTTGGCGACGGCCCCGACACGGTCCTCTTCCTCCACGGCTTCCCGGAGCATTGGTACTCATGGCGCCCCCATGTGGTGTCCCTCGCGGCCCTCAGCTACCGCACCGTCGCACCCGACCTCCAGGGCTTTGGCTGCACCGCTGCGCGTGGAGTCGTACACGGCGTTCCACGTGGTGGGGGACCTGGTGGGGATGCTGGACGCGCTGGGGACCGGGCGGGCGTTCGTGGTGGGGCACGACTGGGGGGCGATCATGGCGTGGTACTTGTGCCTGCTCAGGCCCGACCGAGTGAGGGCGTTGGTCAACACAAGCGTCCCGTGGTGCCCCGGCGGCACGTGTTTCCCGAGTGATCCGGAGAAGAAGCCCGTCGAGTCGCTAAGGGCGATGTACGGAGATGATTACTATGTTTGCAGGTTTCAGGTTGTGCAGTCGAGATCTGACTTGGCTTCGGTTTCATTTTATAAAAGATTCGGAGCTGAACTTTTGAGTCGCGGCCACTGGCAAAACGTAGATCACAGACCATGCCCGGCTTGAGTAGAAGCTCAAAGTTGAATTCTGCAAGTCCTGACTGTGTATGTATGTAATCTTTGTACTTGGTAGGAACCTGGAGAGATAGAAGAGGACTTTGCAAAAGCTGATCCTGCCAAACTCATTCAGCTGTTCCTCACCACCTGCAACCCAGGCCCACCTCGCGTCCCTAAGGATCTAGGATACTCGGGAAGGACCAAACTGTTGGAGGACAGCCAGGTTGACTTGCCCTCTTGGCTGACGGAGGAGGACATCAACTACTACGCCACCCAATTCAGCCGGACCGGCTTCACCGGAGGATTAAACTATTACCGTTGTTTGGACTTGTATGTTCCTCTCTCTAAGCTTATGCTCGCTTCCAGGTTAAATGTTAGAAATGGCACTAGTAAATATTTGAATATCGCATCTCGCGGTCGTCCGATTTGGCTTGAGTTTGGTGAAAATTGATAGAGTAGAAATCTGAGTGACATGTGAAAATGATCATCACATATGGATGGATGGTGCCAGTTTGTGATGTGCCTATACCTTCGTATCAAGTTGGTGCCATCCTAAAATGTTTTTCAATGGGATTATAGAAGGCATTTATTACTAGTGAAAATGTTCTAAGCAATGTTGGTTTCGAGCTAATTGCGCAAGTGTGACAGATTTTGATATCTCTAGATAAATTCATATCATTTTTGAGCTATGTTCTTCATCAAGTCTGAAATTGCCACATTGGAATACGTTGACATTCCCCCAATGTTCAAGTATATGGAATTATGAGGAGGAAAACGCTAGAAGGTTAGCCTAAATAGTTCTGGTAGCATAAGGCAATGGCTATATTGTCTAAACTAATGTCTAAGATTGTATAATAAATGGGACTTAATTGTATTCAATTTAATTAACAAGATTATTTTCTTTTCTGAGTAAAATTAAAAGTAAAAGTTTTAAAGGAACCTCTTGAATCTTTTCCTTCTCTTTCAAATTTTTTTTTTTTTTTGGGTGATCGATAATAACTCCTTTATGAGCATAGAAACTGGGAGCTACCAGCGCCATGGGCCGGAGTGCAAATCGGAGTGCCAGTGAAGTTCATAGTGGGGGACTTGGACCTCATCTATCATATCCCCAGCGTGAAGGAGTACATCCATGACGGTGGTTTCAAGCAAACAGTGCCCAACTTAAAAGAGGTCGTGGTGATGGAAGGAGTGGCTCATTACCTCTTGCTAGAGAAGCCTCACGAGGTTACTTCTCACATTTGCGATTTCATCAAGAAATTCTCATCTCCATGATTTTATTTCTCTCTCTGAAAAATCAAGTATGGAGCTGCTCATTAATAAAGGACGAAACTGTCGCTTTTTTTAACTGTCCTTTTTCTTATTTTTCTGCCATTTGGTATTACAATGGAAATGATATATGAAGTGATCTAACATTATATAATTGAGTCTTTAGATGACATAATTATATCCATTTTGAATATGCTAGTTTCATTGACTTGGCATCTCTCTTTAGGATATTATGCTGTCACGTCTCAAAGCGCAACAATTTGACCAAAATAAAAAGGTGCGACACAAAAAAGTAATTTCCTTTTATTTTTGGGAGAACTACAGTAGGACTGCCGACACTTGTCACAATATGCTAAAACCTCTTACTTCATGCCCCAAAATCCTAAGACTCAACCAACAAAGGGTTGGTCTAGTGGTAGCATGCTAACTCCAAACCGACTTTATCTGCCAATGGGTAGAGGTTCAAATCCTAGTAAAAAGCCCTTGTTGGGAGGGGAGAAACCCTCAAATCCTCGGAGTGGTTGTCCACTTTGGCCACTATTTTATTTACCAATATATATACTAAGATTCATCACAAGCGTCCACAGCTATGATTCCGTTAATTTTGTTGGCTTTCCTTAAAATGAATATCAATGTGTCATTCTTTTGTTAAGAGTCACTTTCCTTTCGCACAAGCACAAGTGACATTACTGTGGCGCTAAATGGCATCACTTTAGAATAGATTGAAGATTATAAAAACAGACCTAAATAAAATAAAATAAAAAGAAATGAAAAAATCACCAAAAACACTAATTGTGCCCACAATGACATATTTACTTCAATTTTTTTATAACATCAAAAGTCGGAAATTTGTATCAATGTGACATTTATTTTAATTTTTTTTTGTAACATAAAAAAATCGTTACATCTAATTTTTTGACACCCAAAACCCTAAATTACACGGAAACAAGTTTAGGGTTTTGGGTATCACAAAAAAAAAGGTCACCAAAAAAAAATTAAGAAAAATGCGTCATATTGTATAAATTATAACTAAATGTATTATGATCAGCGTAGTTTAGAATTTCCGTTGCTGTTTTCGAAAAAAAATAGATTAAAAAATGGGGCTAGATAGAAGGTGGTGCTGTTGCCCCTTTTGTCGTAGACGAGGATGCCCTCGTCAGCGACAAAGGGGGCATCCTATCAAGTGCAATCCTATCATTGTTTATCATATATACTCTTTCTTAAAAAGAAAATTTTGTATAATTATGGCGTCAAAAATAAATAGAGAATTTGAATTTTGGGCCTCCAACATGCCTATTTTCACACCTCTGACTTCAAAGGTATAGTATTCCAAAGTTTAAAAAAAATAAAATAAAAATCATAGGTCGTATATCTTGAGCGTAGAATCCTTCAGGTAAATATATTTCAAATGACCGGTCATTGGTAGTAATTTGAATGAAGATGGGGAAAATGTCCGTTCAAAGGTTAACTAAGTATTTTAAATAAAATTTTAAATCAAAGTTTTCTTTATCTCTTTCTCAGTAATAAGAGAATTTTAGGATCTAGATTTGACATTACGGGAGGTTGCGACCTTAAATCTTACGTCATGAGCTTAAATTTGAGAGGGGAGAAAGAGAGAGAGGGTGGATAAAAAGGAAAAAAGAAAACAAAAACGGGAATGAATTTGAGCCATTTAATGGGGGATAAAAAAGGAAATAAAGCTAAGCCACATGATTTTTTTTTTTTTTTTTGTCGGTCTACGCTATTCCTACTCTACACTCACTCTCAGACTTTTGCCTTACCTCTTGCAGGGCATGGGAGTCGAAACACACTCCTGAAACTTACGCGTCATCACCCCATCCCCTCTGAGAATGTGAGGATTTGAACCCATCACCTCCCCCTTCCATGTTGAAAAGATGGCCACTGGGGCGAATCCCAGTGGTTAACCACACAATGACTAACCCAGGATACATGTAAGTTGTTAATTTACTCCATTACTTTGCAGGATCCAAGTCATAGCCTCTTTTATGTTTGTATATAAAGAGTCATATCTTCCTTGGCCTAATATCCTTAAAACCTTCAACTTAGTTATTGTTCCAATTTTACTTTTTATCTCATACAAAACTTTCAACTTTAGGTCATATCCTAATTCTACCATGCGCTTTTTTTGTCCCATAAAAGAATCCTCAACTTTAGGTCCAATCTCAATTTTATCCTAAACTTTTTTTGTATCATAAAAAACCCTCAACTTTAGGTCTAGTATCAATTTTATCCTATTTTTTTTCCTTATAAAAAAATCACAGCTTTAGATTCAGTTCAATTTCACTCTAACTTTTTTCATCTAATATTATCAGCTTTCATTTGAGTCCCAAATTTGCTCTCCATTAATCCTCCATCAAAATCGCCCTTAGGGATTTTGCACTCGTCAATCTCTCATGCTTGGAAATGTTCCATTTCTTATGGTCAGAGAGTTCGTGCTTGGGATGCTCTCGTAGCTCGTGCTTAGGAGTTCTCCATCTCTCGGTTGTCTATGAGAATTTTAGATGGAGGGTTAGTGTAGGCAAATTTCTGGAAAAAAATTGTGGTTTTCAATAAGACTGTAAAAATTTTAGCATAAAATTGAAAACAAACGGTAAAGTTGGGACAAGACCTAAAATTGGGAGTTTTTCAGAGGATTAAAAAAAAAAAGGTTTATGATATAAAGTTGAGGGTTTTTTATGAGACAAAAAAAGGTTTATGATAGAATTTGGACCGGACCTAAAGTTGAAGGATTTTAACAAGACAAGAGGTAAAATTGGGACAAAAGCTAAATTTTGAGATTTATTAGGGTATTAGGCCTATTTTCCTTCCTGCCTAATTAAAAAAGAAATTTTCATAAATCATGCCTTTGGTTGTTGACTTACAAATATGGACATCATCCACTGTTACAGCATGTTTGGAAGCAAAACTAGGTAATGGAGAAAATGCTGGCAAAGAAAATTGAAGTAATAATTTTTTCCCTAAATTAGAAAGATTGCTTCTCATCTTTAACGGCAATAAAAGGGAAAAATTACACTTATGGAAATTTTAAATCAATTCTCCCTTCTTTTAAAAAGGAAATGTCATTTTGTCTTCTTCCACTCCAGTTGCTTGTGGTGGTTCCACGAAAGAGACCAAACCCTATTCATTATGGAGAAAATTTTGGATGAAAACTTGAAATGGGATCCATTTCTTATGGAAAGGCTAAGAGATTATACATTCTCTCAAATAAGGGTATGAAATAACAAGTTAATCTCGAATAAGAGCCAACATTCATCCGGCCGTCCAAATCTTCTCCAGATGGCAGGTTGCTTTACTATTCCGGCCACCGAAGAAGGGGAATTTTTGTCCAAAAAATTATGGGCAAATAATTTTTCTTTTTGCTTTCCTGTATTATGATGATTTGGCCCTTCTGAAGTAACATAAGCAGGAAAAAAATAAGAAGTAACACAATCCTCTCTCCGGTTATATTGCGCAAGCAAAAACAATCACACCATCCATTTGCATCCTCAAACGCTTTCAGACTCGAGACCTGAAACTCACACTTGGTCAAACGCCAGCCTCCTCGCCACCATCATGCTCAAAATGTGGTTTTGGAATATAATAATCCTTTTGATTTATTTAATTTTAAAATACATATTATCCATGTTATTTGACGATATGGATTATCGTATCCTGATTTGAGTTGAATATTTTACGTGAATAATCCACACTATTTTTTTTTTCTCTATCGCTCAAACTTACAGATTGAAAGCCAAATTAGCAAATTACATTAATTTGAATGGGATAATGTTGGATTTTTTTGGTATTGTCTATGGACTAGATTATATAATTTACTAAAAGTTCAAGGACTATCTTGAACTACTAAAAACTTAGGGATTGCTCGTTGGGCTAAAATTTATGGATTATATTAAACAAATTAAAACATCAAGATGATATTACACAATAAGTCAAAATGTAGGGACCATTTGTGTATTTATTCCTTTAATTTTTTAATGGCGCACGTCGTTTGACCGAAAAAAGAAATAGCCCACACCATATGTATGAAACAATGATGGAGACACAAACGCATTTATATCATTTTTGTAATGGGTTTGATCCTATCCAGATCCCACCTCGATAGCAATGCATTTTTGTAATGGGTTTAATCCTATCCAGATCCCACCTCGATAGCACCGTCAAGTTCTAACAGATGAACTAGCATTTTGATCCTATCGAGATCCTACCTCGATTGCACCATCAAGTTCTAAGAGATGAATTAGCATTTTGATAATATATGATATGGAGTAATTAAGAATTTGAAGATGGAGTTTGGATGTTTACATGATTTTGGCATGAAGAATGAATCACAGCTCCCATCCAACGTTCAATAATGAATAGTGAATGAGCGTCCACCAAAAATAAAAACAATGCACTAAGGAAAAGAAAAAGGGATTGTATTGATTAGTTTACTCGATTTCTTGCGATTAAATAAGTGCGGAAATTCGTGGCCTCTCAGCTTATTATAGAATTAGAATAATGAGAGATTGAACGGTTATCTCAATAGCCGAAAAGGACGGCAAATAATCATACGGAATTACTTATCTCTCTCGTTATAATAACTTTATCATAATGATGATAGATTACATTTATTTTCTACGATGCAATTGGAAAAAAAATAAGTTCACTATTTAAGTTGCCGAAGTACTACATAATAATATGACATTTTATTTGTACCATAACCACTTCCTCACATGAACACAATTGCGATAAATTGACAATATCTCTCATCAAAGTTTCAAATTGAAAAAAAAAATCCTAATCCATAATGCTAAGACGACCACATCATCCAAACACCGATACCTCACATCTCATCACGACACCGATATATTGGGCATGTATTAAAAAATCTATGTCCAATAGATAGAGCATAGAGTGAACTGTTTTTTTTAATTTTTCAAATGATACTATATAATTAGGTGAAAAAGTAGGGATGCTATTATAATTTTTTTTTTTTGTTGGGGCGGGGGGGGGAGGAGGTGGGGAGAGAGTTATATAAATATATATATATATAGAACATCTATATTTATTTGTTTTCTGATCGATGAGGCCTCAATTGTCGTATAACCAACTGGCAACAATGCACCGACAAAAAAAACAAAAACTGGCAACGATGCGAAAATCCTCCCGCCCACCTTCGACCGGTCAACGGGGAAACGGGAGACGTTACCCAAAGCTTCAATTATATGTCCTTTTTAAATATCGATTTGCCTTCTTCCTCTCCCATCCGGTCTGGTTGTCGTGTTCCACGAAAACGGCCGAACTCTGGATTCGTCTTTTTAATGTCGATTCGTCTCTTCATCTTCTTCGCTACACTCGTCTAACTCTTTCGACAGCGAGCGGAAGGAAAGCCAGGGAAACGCCGGACAAATGGAGAAGATCCAGCACGCGACGGTTTCACCAACGGCATAAACATGCACGTGGCGTCGGTCCGGCGAGGGCCCGACACTATCCTCTTCCTCCACGGCTTCCCGGAGCTCTGGTACTCGTGGCGCCACCAGATGGTGTCCCTCGCGGCCCTCGGCTACCGCGCCGTCGCGCCCGACCTCCGGGGCTACGGCGGCACCGACGCCGCCAAGCGTGGAGTCGTACACGGCGTTCCACGTGGTGGGGGACGTGGTGGGGCTGCTGGACGCTGGGGATCGGGCGCGTTTTCGTGGTGGGGCACGACTGGGGGCGATCATCGCGTGGTGCTTGTGCCTGCTCAGGCCCGACCGGTGAAGGCGTTGGTGAACACGAGCGTCACGTGGTTCCGGCGGCTCATGTGGTTCCCAAGTGATCCGGAGAGGAAGCCCGTCGAGACGACGAGGGCGATGTACGGAGATGATTACTACGTTTGCAGTTTTCAGGTGAGAACTAACGTTAAAACAGTCCAGATCTGGCTAGAATTTAGCTTGATTTCTTAAGTATTTGGAACTTCGAGTCGTCGTAGCGACTACCAAAACCTTAGTTACTTTCCTGAAATGGTGAATCTCTGACTTGGTAGAAACCTGGAGAGATTGAAGAGGACTTTGCAAAAGCCGATACCGCCGTACTCATGAAGGTGATCCTCACCAGCCGTAATCCAGGCCCATTTCGCGTGCCTAAGGACATAGGATTCTCGGGATTAATCAAACCATTCGAGCAGCACCAGGTCGAGTTGCCTTCTTGGCTGACGGAGGATGACATCAAGTACTTCGCCGCCGAATTCAGCCGGACTGGCTTCACCGGAGCTGTGAACTATTACCGTTGCTTGGACTTGTAAGTTCCT